>OU612046.1:121849165-122094165 GCA_914767935.1 Coremacera marginata
CATGACAAGATGAAATAGTTCTGTTTTTTTTTAATTGTACCTGCATTTCTTATTTTAATTCTGTTTCGAAGCCCAGCCTCGCTCCCCTCGAAGGACCATAATACTTACTTCTTGCCCCACCTTCAACACTAAATAAAACGCACTTTTTGTAGTGGGAAAAGGGTAAAAAACCCCACTTTTATTTAGCTCACAAACCTCTCGCACAGAGCACAATAGTCAAAAAGCGACTGAGCAGAAAATATATTCTATGTCAGCAGCAATGTCACGGTTGTATTTTTAGGCATTTCGCAGTAGCATCGAGTTCAATACTAAATCAACATCGAATCCGATACACTCCCCACGAAAACCTACGGTTTTACAAACAATTCTATTGGTTAACAAATACATTCTGTGCCCTTCATGCTCAAAACCTTCGCTCACATGCCAATACGCAATTGCCCTCTTTAACTCCTTTGCTGCACCAACGAATGAAGTGCCATTGTCACTGTAAAATCTTTCACAGCTCCCTCTTCTAGCTATAAGCCGCTCATAACATGCTATAAAAGCTAGTGATGTTAAATCAGATACCACCTCAATGTGAATCGCACGAGTTTTTAAACACACAAATATTGCTATCCAGCACTTCTTTTTCACCACTTGGTTGCCTGCTCTGTCAATCATCTTTATTTCAAAAGGACCGGCGTAATCGATTCCTGTATGAAGAAACGGTTTGCCTACTTGCACTCTATCAGCTGGAAGCTCAGCCATCAATTGTTGCTCTAATCGATAATTACATCTAGCACAAAGCACACATTTATGTATGTAGCTCCTTAGCTTACTTCTTAACTTCGGTATCCAAAATTTCTGCCTCTTAAATTGCGTCATAACTTGCACAGCACCATGCTTAGTCAACCGATGGGCATTCTCCATGATCAACCAAGACATCCTTGATCCATTTTTTATCACAATCGGATGTTTCATCTCATACATCTCGTCTGCTCTATTGAGCCTTCCCCCCACTCTTAGTATTCCTCTGGAATCTACTAAGGGTGTTAAGGATTCAACACTGCTCCCGTTTTGCACATGCCCATCTTTTTTTATTGCTTCTAGCTCTTTATAAAAATCTCGCTCGTGTGATTCTTTCATCAAATAATCGAATGCTTGTCTTTTCTCTTCAGCTGTCGGAGATAAAATTGACATTTTCTTTCTTTGCGAATGCCTACGCTTGCTTGCACTCTTAACTTTCCTGATAAAACGCAGCACATAGCTCAAATTCCACCAACGGAATAGAATTATTCATGCCAGGCACATATATCTGTAACGACTTGTCGCTCACTTTTGTTACATTAATCTTGAACTCGCTCGTTACTTCTTTGCTCTCGACTTGCTCAAATATATCTTTTGGCCAATGCTGTTCGGCTTTATTTAACCACTCAGTCCCATGTTACCATAACTGATTGTTTTCCAACTCATTGGGCGTTAAGCCTCTACTAAGCAAATCCGCAGGATTTTCTCTAGTGTTAACATACCGCCAACTTTTGATGTCTGAGCTTATTTGTATCTCAAATACTCGGTTTGCAATATAAACCTTTAAATTACAAGGAAGATTCTTTATCCAGTGTAACACAACTTGAGAGTCTGACCATAGCGTATACTCCACTAACTTCCAATCCATGCTCATAACAACATCAGAAAGCAACAATGCTAATAGCCTGGCAGCCGATAGCTCTAATCTTGGCACAGTTAAAGTCTTTAATGGCGCTACGCGTGTCTTTGACAAAAGCAGCTTTACTTTCGTCTGACCTACACCATAATGAGTTCGCACATACATAACTGCACCGTATGCTGCTATGGACGCATCTGCAAATCCATGCAGCTGTACTTTCACGTCACTAAGCGTATCAATCAATCGCTCAATTTCAAAATTTTCTAAATCTTTAATACCTGCCCATAGCTCTTTGAATTTCAAGGCTTTTTCCTTGGGTAACCGCTCATCCCATTCCAAGCTCATTTTCCATTGATCTTGAATGAGAATATTTCCCTTGATGGTAACAGGTGAGATAAACCCATTAGGATCATATAGCTGCGCGATACAACATACTATCTCTAGGGTTTTCACGACGAAGGTAAATTTATCTTTTCTTATCATCCATTTTAATCCAAGCACAGAGGCTCCCTCTCCATTCATAAAAATCACTGCATCTTTGCTTTCTGAATTCATAGCTCTCATAACTCTTTCAGAGTTGGATTTCCACTTACAAAGCTCAAAGCCTGCACCTTTTAGCACAATATCAATTTCTCTTGCTAAACCTAGGACTTCTAGCTCGGAATCCGCGCCTCAATCATCCATATAAAAATCATTTTCGATGATCTGTGAAGCTTGCGGAAACTTCTCTTCAGCTTCTCTTGCACACTGAATTAATGCCCGCACTGCATTGTATGCTGATGACGTCATGCCATATGTGACAACCGTCAGCCAATATTCTTTTAATAGCTCATCCTTGCACTCACGCCAAAAAAATTCTTTGTAAATCCCACTGTTCTTCTGAAACTTGCACCTGTCTGAACATCATTTTAATATCTGCACATACCGCCACCTTGTGGCGTCTGAAGCGCATAACTATATCATGCAAATCTCTTTGCAACTTCTCGCCTAGCAATTGCACTCGATTCAATGAAATTCCCAGATCAGTCTTGCAACTGTCATCGAAAACCACACGAAATTTTTTCGTAACACAGTGATGCGGAATTTAGTAAACTTGTTTACCAGAGAACTGCAATGAATACTTAAAAATAAGTACTACTTCAGTAATTCCAATCAAAAATTTGGAATGAATCACGCTACTGAATAATGAGCCACTTATTCAAAACTGAGTATAAATGAGTATAAGTAGTTTCCAAAGCATTATTCGGATGTGATTGATTTAAAACAAAGTGAATCAAATTTTTGAATCATGAGCCACTTACTCAAAAATGAGTATGAATAAGTGTAAGTACTTTCGAAAGTAGTATTCATATTTGTTTGATTCAAAACAGCTCAAAGGTCATTAATATTAGATTTTTTTATGTTTTGATTTAGAGTATTCGTAATATATTGAACTACTTAGAGTATTAGAATCCCCGTTGATACTTATTCTGTCATGGCTGAACCTATAAAAATGATTTGTTTTGTTTCTCAAGCTTAGTACATGTTCTGGTTGTAATAGAGGGTCGCTGATTTCAAATCTAATGCCAAAATTTTAAAAATAATTTGATACTAGAGTGGACCCTGAAATGTTTTTTTTTTTGTTTTTAGTATTACTTCATATTTTTAAAGTATAAGGGGGTCGCTGATTTCGAATCTGATGTCAGAATTTTAAAATTCAATATGGTTAATAGTATTGCCACCTAAAATGTTTTTATTTTCACGAATTCGGTGCTGGAGCAAGCACTAGGTAAAAATGGGTCGCTGAATCAAAATCCGTTCCAGAATTTTAAAATTGTGTAATTTTTTTATAACAGTGTTGCCACCTACCAAAATGTATTTTAAAGAGTTTTAAACATGATTTAACAGCGTTAAGGGGTCTGACTTCGAATCTGATGTCAGAATTTTAAAATTTAAGATGGTTAGTAGTGTTGGCACCTAAAACTTTTTTATTTCCACGAATTCGGTGCTGGAGCAAACACTAAGTAAAAATGATTTCAGATTTCGAAAATTGTGTAATTTTGTTACAATAGTGTTGCCATCTACTAAAATGTATTTTCAAGAGTTTTTAACATGGTTTAACAGTGTTTAGGGGTCGCTGACTTCGAATCTGATGTCAGAATTTTAAAATTTAAGATGGTTAGTAGTGTTGTCACCTAAAATTTTTTTATTTTCACGAATTTGGTGTTGGAGCAAACACTAGGTAAAAATGGGTCGCTGAGTCCCAATCTGTTGCCAGAATTTCAGAATTGTGTCATTTTTTTATAACAGTGTTGCCACCTACCAAAATGTATTTTAAAGAGTTTAAACATGATTTAACAGTGTTAAGGGGTCGCTGACTTCGAATCTGATATAAGAATTTTAAAATTTAAGATGGTTAATGGTCTTGCCACCTAAAATTTTTTTATTTTCAAGAATTCGGTGCTGGAGCAAACACTAAGTAAAAATAGGTCGCTGAATCCGAATTCGTTACCAGATTTCGAAAAATTGTGTAATTTTGTTATAATAGTGTTGCCATCTACCAAAATGTATTTTCAAGAGTTTTTAACATGATTTAACAGTGTTTAGGGGTCGCTGACTTCGAATCTGATGTCAGAATTTTAAAATTTAAGATGGTTAGTAGTGTTGCCACCTAAAATTTTTTTACTCTCAAGAATTCGGTGCTGGAGCAAACACTAGGTAAAAATGGGTCGCTAAGTCCCAATCTGTTGCCAGAATTTCAAAATTGTGTCATTTTTTTATAACAGTGTTTCCACCTACCAAAATGTATTTTAAAGAGTTTAAACATGATTTAACAGTGTTAAGGGGTCGCTGACTTCGAATCTGACGTCAGAATTTTAAAATTTAGGATGGTTAATGGTGTTGCCACCTGAAATGTTTTTATTTTCACGTATTCCGTGCTGGAGCAAACACTAAGTAAAAATGGGTCGCTGAGTCCGAATCTGTTGCCAGAATTTCAAAATTGTGTAATTTTTTTATAACAGTCTTGCCACTTACCAAAATGTATTTTTAAGAGTTTTAAATATCATTTAATAGTGTTTAGGGGTCGCTGACTTCGAATCTGATATCAGAATTTAAAAGTTTTAGATGGTTAATAGTGTTGCCACCTAAATTTTTTTTATTTTCAAGAATTCGGTGATGGAGCAACCAATAGGTAAAAAAACTTTTGACACTGACTTTTACTCGTTGAGCTATATGAATGTATAACTTATTTGTAACCATATGAATCAATTGACTATGCATATTTTATGTATGGAAATGTAAGAAAAATAAGCTAAGACCTTCAAAATTTATTAAATGTGAGCCGCTGTTTTTTAAGCCGCTATAATAAACAACGAGCAGAAAAAGAATTCGTCTGATTTTGACATTATACATACGCGAACCGGACCCATTTTTAACCTCTTTTTCGCCACAACCCCGAATTCGTCCCACAATTTTGAAATTTTGGTAACGGATTCGAGCTCAGCGACCCATTTTTACCTAATGTTTGCTCCAGCACCGAATTCTTGAAAATAAAAAAATTTTATGTGGCAGCACCATTAACCATCTTAAATTTTAAAATTCTTATATCAGATTCGAAGTCAGCGACCCCTAAGCACTGTTAAATGATTTTTAAAACTCTTAAAAATACATTTTGATTGGAGGCAATACTGTTATAAAAAAATGACACAGTTTTGAAATTCTGGCAACAGATTCGGACTCTTACTTACTTACTTAGTTGGTCGTAACAACCCGTGTCCGGGTTTCAACCGACCTCATCAGCTCTCGCCAGGCGCCTCTGCTTTGCGCGCGCCTTCTCCAATCGGATACACCAAGTGCGGTTAGGGCTTCCTCAGCCTGGTCCATCCATCGGAGGCATGGTCTCCCTCGTCGTCGTTGACCAGCGACCCTCGCCTCGAGCACCTTTTTCGCTGGAGCTTCGTCGTTCATACGATGGACATGACCCAGCCAGCGTAGTCGCTGCACAGTTATACGCCGAACTACGTCAATGTCTCCGTAGAGCTCATACAGCTCGTGGTTCATTCGGATGCGATAGTCATCGCCGACTCGAACAGGACCGAAGATTTTGCGAAGAACTTTTCTCTCGAACACCCCCAGAGCGGCTGCGTCAGTTTGCGAAACTACCCATGCCTCAGCGCCATAAAGCAGCACAGGTAGAACGAGCGTCTTGTAGAGTGTTAGTTTTATCGATCGAGAGAGGGCTCTGGAACTTAGTTGCTTACTAAGCCCGTAGTAGCACCTATTAGCAATTATTGTTCTTCGCTTTATCTCCAGGCTGATTTCATTTTTGGTATTAATGGCGGTGCCAAGGTAATTCGGACTCAGCGACCCATTTTTACCTAGTGCTTGCTCCAGCACCGAATTCGTGAAAATAAAAACATTTTAGGTGGCAATACTATTAACCATATTGAATTTTAAAATTCTGACATCAGATTCGAAATCAGTGACCCCCCTTATACTTTAAAAATATGAAGTAATACTAAAAACCAAAAAAAAAAAAACATTTCAGGGTAAACTCTATTACCAAATTATTTTTAAAATTTTGGCATAAGATTTGAAGTCAGCGTCCCTTTATTACATCCAGAACATGTACTAAACTTGAAAAACAAAACAAATAATTTTTATAGGTTCAGCCATGAACAGAATAAGTATCAACGGTGATTCTAATACTTTAAGTAGTTCAATATATTACGAATACTCTAAATCAAAACATAAAAAAATCTTATATTAATGAGCTTTGAGCTGTTTTGAATCAAACAAATATGAATACTACTTTCGAAACTCAATGATTCAAAAATTTGATTCACTTTGTTTTAAATCAATCACATCCGAATAATGCTTTGGAAACTACTTATACTCATTTATACTCAGTTTTGAGTAAGTGGTTCATTATTCAATAGCGTGATTCACTTTGATTTAAATCAATCACATCTGAATACGGATTTGGAAACTACTTATACTCATTCATACTCAGTTTTGAGTAAGTGGCGCATTGATGCGAAACTGTGACTCGTTGCAGATCTCTGTTGTTTACCTTGCTCTGGTGGCCGTGTCGCTATCTTTATATGCCCCATAAATTCTATATACTTTTCTCGCAGTGTATGGTCTTTTTCTAATCTGTTTTCCAAGTGTATAAAACGACTTAAGGCCGCAGCTCTTGAATCTCCTATAAATTTTACATCAGATTGCATCGGAATCTGATTAATTAATTAATGATTCATTTTCAGTCCGATCTGGTCTTCGCTGATATTGTGCTTCGTGCAGGGCCCCTTTCCCGGATGAACTCTATTCTAAAATAAAGCTTTTTGGGGAAAGCCTTAACTTATTAAATAATAACTTCAGAGAAATTGTTTCATTTTTTAGCGAAGTTAGTGCCGCACCCACTACCAGCGATTCTGGTGAAATTACTGTTCAGGATAACATTTCTGTTCCTTCGTCCATGACTGCATCTTCCGGAATTTTGTCAGTTTCATCAGAAAAAGACCTTAAAAGCTCTAAAAGACAGAGGAAAAACAAAAATAAGCGTCGGAAGGCGTCCTCCAGACCTTCCAAGGCAGAGCAGCCCTCAGCAATGCCATCAGATAATAATAATATGGTGATTTCTTATACACCATCTTCTATTCCTCCATTGACTAGTAGTCCAAATACGATTTCAACTACGCCTAACAGTCATTTGACTTTAAGAGCAGTTTCGAGGACCAGAAATGTTTTCATTTCACGTCTTCAGCCCGACACATCAATAGAAAATATATTGACGTTTGTCAGGCAATCCAAGTTAGTGAACTCAAATGCATTCTGTTCATGCAAAAAAATTGGAAATAAGCCTTCCCATGCTTCTTTTATTTTAACAGTTGCAGCCGATGATTTTACAACTGTTCTTAACTCTAATTTGTGGGCCAATAATATTCTTGTTACTGAGTTCAAGCCAAACAAATAAGTCTATAGGGGTGACTCAAGCCGCCCGCCAGACTCAAAAAAACTAAATAAGCTGTCCCTTTACTATCAAAATGTAAGGGGACTACGTTCTAAGACGCAGAGCTTATTTCTATCAACTCAAAATTGCTCTGAGGATATTATCGCGTTAACAGAAACGTGGCTGAACGGAAGCATTACTGATTTGGAATTGTTTGACAATAGTTTTCAAGTTTTTAGAAAAGACAGATACACTGACAATATTTCTTCTGTCGGTGGTGGTGTCCTTTTGGCTGTAAGGAACTGCTTTGTCAGTTCTATTGTTGACATTCCCTGCTCTTCTAATATTGAACTAATTTGCGTTAAAGTTATACATTGTAACTCTAATGTATATGTTATTAATGCGTATGTTCCTCCTAAGAGTAGTGTAGAGGTCTAGGCAAGCCTTGCGGAGTGCATAGATTACCTAATTGATTTACTTGACGTTAATGACGACATTTTATTATTGGGCGATTTTAATCTACCTGATTTAAAATGGCATTCTTCTGACGATGATACGTTCTATTGTGCATCTAATTCGAAGACCCGCCAAGAACATATATTTGTTGATAATATATGTTCAGACTTACAACAAGTGAGTTGTATTTTTAATAGTCTTGAAAGACTTCTTGACCTGGTCTTAACTAAGACAGTAACAATGTTGTTGTTAAGAGGGCCTTTCATACTCTAAGTACTGTTGATGAATATCATCCACCATTGAGTATTTGGTACAAATCCGCCAGAGCAAATATAGTAAATTCTAATTCAGCAGATAAGCTTTATGAATTCAATTTTAAAAAAGCTGACTTTTTGAAGTTGAATCAGTTGCTTCATGGTAAACTTAATGCAATTTTAGAATATATAACTGGAAATTGCCTTGATGACTCCATAAATTTTTTTTATATGGAACTCTTTGCTGTGTTTTCTCAATCCGTACCTTATAGTCTCAAATTTGCGAGGAATTCTGCGTACCCGTGGTACACAAAGGATTTAAAGACTCTTCGCAAAAACAGGAATAGGGCATGAAAGAAATACGTCTGTAGCTTAGGCTCAAACGACCTAGAAACTTACAAACGTTTGTTTCTGGAATTTGAAAATCGCTCAGCTCCATTATATCACGAATATTTAGATAATGTTAAGCTGAGAATATTGACAGATCCAAAGAAATTTTGGGGATTCGTAAACACAAAGAAGAAATCTGATGGATTTCCTTCTTCATTTAGAACTCCTGAGGGATTTACTGACAATCCCGTCAAAATTTGTGGCCTTTTCGCCAATCTTTTTAAAGAATCATTCTGTTCAGATTCTTTTACTCCTGATGGAGAGTACTTTGAATATATGAATTCCGAACCCAGAGCATCTTTGGAACATATATCCTTCACTCCAGAGGATATTTTAATGTATATTAGATCGATCGATGAGGAGTTTGGTGCTGGACCTGACGGTGTTCCTGCCGCAGTGTTAACACAATGCGGTTCCGGTTTGAGTCAACCACTTTCTTTATTATTCAATAAATCTATTAACGAAAGTTATTTTCCACTTTTTTGGAAAAAATCATCTATTTATCAAGTCCTATTTTTAAAAAGGGTTGCAGGAACGATGTCAGTAACTATAGGCCTATCGCTAAGCTCTCATCGATTCCAAAACTTTTTGAGCAGATGGTGTATGATCGGGTGAAAATTCACTGTGGAGAAGTCATAACAACTCGTCAGCATGGTTTTGTGAATGGCAGATCCACTGTGTCTAATCTTCTCGATTTTGCAACATTCTGCTTAAATTCTATTGATTCTGGTAACCAGGTCGATTGTGTTTACACTGCCTTTAGTAAGGCATTTGATAAGCTACCACACAATCTAATCTTATTTAAACTTGAGTTAATGGGATTTCCACAATATTTTGTGAACTGGATTAAATCGTATTTGGTGGAGCGATCTTATCAAATACGTTTCCGAGGCGCATTGTCTTCTGAATTTATTGCTGGATCAGGTGTTCCTCAGGGTAGTCACCTTGGTCCTCTTCTGTTTATTTTAGCTATCAATGATGTAACTCACGTCATTGAACACTCTCATCTGCTTATTTATGCCGATGATATGAAAATATACAGAACGATTAATTCTAGAGATAATTCAGATCTACTCCAGTCTGATCTAAAATCCTTTGAAGTTTGGTGTTCTAAAAATAATATGTTTTTAAATCCAGATAAATGCCAAACTATGACCCTTTCGCGAAAAAGGAATAATTTTATTTTTGATTATAAGATTAAAGATACTGCCTTGAGTCGTGTAGACACCGTCAAAGACCTAGGTATATGCATGGATTCTAAGCTGTCGTTTAACATTCATATTGATAATATTTGTAAAAAAGCATCTTCAATGCTTGGTTTTGTAAAACGCTGGGCCAAAGAATTTAATAGCATGATTACAACTACAACGTTGTATTATGCAATCGTGCGTCCTCACTTAGAGTATGCAAGCCAAGTTTGGTCCCCAAGTTACAATGTGGATGTTGATCGATTAGAAAGAATCCTAAAACGTTTTGTTCAGTTTGCTCTAAGGGGCTTAAGTGGAACTGACATATTAGACCTTCCTCCTTATGAGGATCGTTTAAAACTATTAAAAATGCAGTCTTTAGGTGATCGAAGGAAATCGGCAGATATCGTATATTTACACCAGCTCATAACAGGTGTATTCGATTCTCCAGAACTTCTTTCTCACATAAATTTTAACACTAACCGTAGAAGCAGTAGAAACGCTAACAACTTAATTTATTTGCCATTTAGTAGAACAAATTATATGGCTACTGCTCCTTTAAGTCGCATGAGTTCCTTTGTTAACAATTGTAGCGTTTTTGATGTTAATTTGTCAAAAGGTCAACTCAAAAGTAGATTAAAATTAGTTGTGTAATTAGATCTATGTATACGCATGGTTAGTTGTTACGTCTTGTGTTGTCCCTGAGCCCAACCCATTTATTGGTGGGTAAATTTTTCCCACATTAACTTGTTTGTGGTCACGGGTATCCATAACATAGATATTTTTTTTTCAATGATTACGGGGTAGTGGCTTTAGATGGGTTAATGCTGAGGAAGTGCGATATAGCTGTAGTAGCTGAACTCTATTGTTATTGCATGTATATATAGTGAATCTTCGCAATGAATCTGCCTTGCTCGTTTCTTGAAAAAGTGCTCATTAAATATTGCTCAACAATCTCTTCTTCTAACGTTCGTTTTTTATCACTCTCACTCACCTGGTCTAACTGCCACATCTTCAGTAGCCATTTATCTAAACAATCGTTGTTAACACAGTCCGCTGATGACACAATCATATTCTCGTCTGACCATTCTCGTCAAACCAAGACTACTGCTCAGATATATAGCTCCTCTTCCATCTTTTGCTATTACAGAATCAATAATTTTGGCGACAATACCTACTCCAAGAAGCATGTTTACTTCACTTGCTCTCCAATGTGCAGGATCTGCCCAAGGAATCGTTGAAGGATTCGCTCTTTGCTCTATATAAATATCTTCAGCTGTTATGACTGGACGCCAATCATTTTCTTTTGGTAAAACTAAAAATTCTGCAATAATATAATTTCCAGCATCATGCCACGGAAAGATCCTTGCTACAAGCCGATGCTTTATATTTACCGATGAGTCACCTACGGCTACAATACAACGGCGATTTGGCAATACAGATAGCCTGTACTTACGCTGCAGCTCTGCACTTATTAAATTGGGCTAAGCACCAGTATCTATTAATGCTCTGATAGGTCCAAATCTCTCACCTTGCACTTCAATATTCACTAAAGCTGTAGGAAGTAATAACATATTAAATTTATATTTAAATAAAGAACATCGCTCTAAGTATAATTCTTGGCCTAGAACATGTCTTGGCTCGTTTTTATTTAAATTAAATTTTTCAAGCTTATCGTCACCAACTTGTGATTTTACAATATTCTTGCTCTTAAATAATAGTTTCTCCTTTTTATCAAGAATTTGCTCTTACTTATATAAAATTTTCAACTCTTCCTCTAGAACTTCGATCTGATTTTTTTCTCGCATTGTCTGTACCAATACTTGCTCTTGCCCTTTTCTCTCTAGCCGCCTTCGATTTGTCTTAGGAACATCTTCGTGTCATTCCTTCTTGCCCCCCCTTTCTATTACCTTGCGCTTAAATCTGCGTGCGCTCACCTCATCTGCAGTTGAATGCTGCATCGCTAAGCTTACGGCTACCTCCCTCTTGGGACAGAGAACACTGTTGTGTTTTACGGAGCCTGGACAGCGCTCACATGGTTCCGTGAAACATTGTAAGACCCCATGTCCTCGCTTAAAACAATTTGGACATAGCCGCCTGTGCTCCACCCACGTGTCCGTAAAGACAGGCCTAAAAATTCTGGGCACTTATACACCTGATGGTGATCTCCGCACACGTCACAAATGAGAGGCTTCCGCTCTGCTGCTGATCCCTAGCTCCTATATGAGCCTGCGGTACTCGCTGACTTTTCGCAACCGCGTTCCTGCATACTTCTTGGCGGCACCCGTTTCTAGCTTGTTTGTCCAAGAATGTCACCATGTCATCTGCCCTTAGTGTCTCGCTCTCGCGCTGCAGCTCCCACTGCTTGGATGTTTCTGGGTTCAGACGCTCATGTAGGATGTGGACAATAATCATGTCCCAATGCTCTGTCGGCAGCCCTTGCGCTTTAAGCTGACGCATGGATTCGTGTGTCACGTTAGACATGCGCTGTAAATCGTTTGCATTTGGTGCTACTATAAGCACTGGCAGTCGCTCAAATTGCCGCAGATGCTCTCGGCACACCTGGTACTTGCGATCGAAGAGCTGGTTTAGCCTCTTCCATGCCTCTTGATAGTTATCGTCAGTAAGCTGCCACTCGCCCAAAGTAAGTGCAGCTCTGTGCGTCAATGTCTTAAGTAAATATGTGAATTTAAACCCTGGCGACACCTGCTCGTTGTTGTGAACCGTCGCCACAAAGCGATCATGCAAGCCTTGCCATCAAAACCGTCATTCACATTGTTGAAGCGCTCCCATTGGTTGTCAAGCCGCTCCAACTTGGTCTGCACGTCTTCTAGCCCAAGCTCCGAAAATGCCTCTACCAACCTCAAGTCGGCCAGACGCTTTATTGAGGTAGCCATTAAACTCAACTTACTGTCGCTCTTCTTAAAAAAGGAGAAAATAAAATTATTATATTATTAATAAATTTATTTTTGTATCTAATGTTGATAAAACAAGCTGTTGCGTTCTGTGTAAATCGAAGTTATTTTAACTAAATTGCTCCCTATCAATATGCTCACTAATAAATTTTTATTCTTTAACTTTAGCACACTTTATCTTTACAATAACAGTACAACAACAACATAGACAAAACAAATTGCAGCTACAGTACAGGGCAACGCACGCTTGCTGACCTACTTTTTATTATTATTGAGTTTGTTGTTACTTGTTTTTATATTGTGAATTTTTGGACTTTTTATATTTGTAATTATCAATGCTAAATAAGCAATATTTGTCATGAATTAAGGTTTTGTCATTTATTAATGTTAATTGGTCAATATTTTTTTTGTTTAACTAAGCAATATGTTGTATACTTAAGCAGGTACAAGGAAATAATAAAGTTAGTTATTATTTTACATTAAGCATTATAGTGCCTTATTTTAACTCTCTCTACGTAAACAATCCAGGTTCAAGTGCCTGTGTTTGTTAATTGTTTAATCCAGAGCAATCCAAGTTTCAAGTGCTTGTGTTTGCACCGCTGGAAGAAAATATTTTGGTGACCCCGACGCACACAACCCCGATACACAATATTTTGTGGCCACAAGGACACGCCACAGCGACCACCGCAATCAAGGGTGCCACAAGGACACACCACAGCGATCGCCACAACAAGGGTGCCACAAGGATACGCCACAGCGACCGCCGCAGTCAAGGGTGCCACAAGGACACGCCACAGCGATCGTCGCAATCAAGGGTGCCACAAGGACATGCCACATCTAGCGCCGAAATCAAAAGTATGACTAAGGTGCCACAAGAGGCACACTACAGCAAACAATGACAACATTCAGCGCGTTATTGGAATTACAAGTCAAGACTGACGATGAAATACAGCGAATAGTTACAAATTTCAAAAAGGATTCGGTTGGAAGAAAGTCGAACGCCGCATATTACAAGGAGCGTTTGCGTCAGCTCAACTTGGCTTGGGATGAATATGAAAATCGAGACAGCGAGCTGAGATGCAAGATCGACCAGCCAATGAATCACGAATATTTCACAGATCAGTATGATAAAATTCGTGAAATAGCTACATACCACATTGAGCTATTCAACACAGAAATCATACGATTTGAATAACAAGAGGCATCAGAACTAAATGCTGGTGCTAACAAACCTGGACCCAAGCATGGGGCTAGTACAAAATCAGATCGACAACATAATGGTACGATCAACACATGGCCAACGACAACCAGGTAACATCAAGGCCTGATTCGAAAAATTGCAGCACGCATGACAGCTTTACGGCGATTGCTCAATTCACTAGCAGCTGCACAAGAAGAGGAGACACCTCAGATCTACGTCAATAACAGCACCATAAATCAATTATGGAATCAACTTGAAGGCCTTCAGGATGAAGCATTGGAAAAACTGGAGGACCAAGCATCAGTAGGTTTCGACCAAACTGAATTCAATGAATTAGGAGATTTGGTGAGGCAACAACTGGTCAAACTTTCCATTAAGGAAGACCAGCTTCAATCGAGTAACACACCATTATCAACGTCAGGAAGAGATCATCCTGCTCAGACTACACTACCATTGCCAAAGGTGACAATTCCGAATTTCAACGGCGATTACCTAAAATGGCAAGAATTCTACAACCTATTTTATCAAATGATAGACAAGCAACCATTACCACTAGTCCAAAAAATGTGGTAACTAAATCAAATGTTTCGGGAGAACCTGCAAAGCTCATCAGTCATTTGTCACTGACTGAAAAAAACTACAATGCAGCTTGGACGCTGCTGCTAAATCGATATAACAACAAACGAATCCAGGTTGGAGCCTTGGTCCAGAAATTATTAGAGCAACCTTTCGGCACGTCAACAGCTGTGTTGGTAAAAAATCTACATGACACAACAAGAGAATGTTTGTTAGCTTTAAATAATCTCGGAGTGGAATTAACTTCCTTTGACCCACTCATATTGCACATAATGATTAAAATATTAGATAGAGCGATGCACATTAGATTTGAGCAATCATTAGCAAGACCAAGAGAGCTATTGAAAATCAGTGAATTTTTGTCATTTTTGGAAGTACAATTCCAATCAATGGAGTCGATCGGTTCCAAGGATAAATCGTCATATATACAGGCAACGACTAGATCATTTACTACAGTTGCAACAACACAAAGAAATATAAATGCTTGCAGATTATGCAACATCAGCTTTCATCCATTGTATTGCTTCAAGCAAAATCATACAGCAAAGAACTGCCCATCAAGGACCTGCACTAAATGTGACAAGAGACACAATTCATTGGTGCATCTAGAAGGAAGAACCGATGTTCTAAATGCGACGAAGACAACTGATTCAAATATAGCAGTCACATCAGCTGCAGCTAACACGATGCCAGCACGTAAAGGTTATGTCTTACTAGCAACAGCAAAAATAAAAATAACTGCGGCTAATGGAAGATCAGGTGAATTTAGAGCAATATTACACTCTGGTTCACAAATAAATATTATCTCCGAGCGACTCATCAGAAGGTTGTCCATCATCCCAAGCGACGCTTCACTCTGCATCGATGGCATCGGAAAAGCAAAAAGCAGAGCCACGCAACTGGTCAGTCTCATGCTGGAATCTTTGGACACCAATTTTTCAACTCATTTGGAGGCATTCGTACTTCCAAACATCATTCCTGTTTAACCAAACCACAATCTTGATGTTTCTAAATGGTCGACCCTGAATCATCAGACTCACTGACTTGTGCTGTTGATGGTCAAGACACCAGTGATATAAATTTATCACTGAATGAAATGGTGGAACAGCTGTGGAAAATGGATGAAGTAGAATCAAATGAAAAGGGCTTATCTCCGGCGGAGCAGCGATGCGAGGCACATTTCACTCAAAATGTTCGCATCAATGAAGAAAATAGTTTTGTCGTTAGACTGCCGTTTCTTCAAACTACATCAGCCTTGGGAGAATCGAAAGAAATGGCTTACAATAGATTTTTAAGTCTAGAACGTCGACTTCTCAGGCAGACAGCACAACAACCAAACTACGAGTGGTATTTGACGCATCAGCCAAAACTACGTCTGGCTACTCCTTAAATGATTTAATGTACACAGGTCCAACAGTCCAAAGTGAATTAGTCTCCATACTTCTTCGCTTTCGTTGGCCACGCTTTGTTCTTACTACGGACATTGAAAAAATGTATAGACAAATTTTAATACATCCAGAAGATCAGCAATACCAAATCATTGTGTGGAGAGCTCATCCAACGGCACTTATAAGCTATTACCAACTCAACACTGTTACCTATGGAACTCGAGCAGCACCATATCTTGCCACAAAATGATTGCAACGCATAGCAAACGAATATGTTAATAGTTTTCCACTAGGATCTCAGATTTTGCATAACAATTTCTACGTTGATGATGGGCTTGGTGGATCAGACAGTTTGACTACAGCTATTGAAGCACAACAACAGCTCATACACATTTTGAAAAAAGTATGGCTTTCATTTGCGCAAATGGTGTGCAAATCATCCAAAGCTATTTCAGAACATTCCTCAATATGACCAAGAAGTAAAATTAGATGTCAACAATACCAACAACGATTCAATAAAGACACTAGGACTACTATGGCTACCAAAAACTGATCAATTTTGTTTTAAAGTAAGACTGGATCCAGTAAAGGTAGTCACAAAACGAGCGATTCATCTGATTTAGCTAGGCTGTGTGATCCATTCCGAATCGTTGCTCCAGTGATAGTAACTGCGAAGATGTTTGTTTAGTAACTTTGGCAATTAATAATTAATTGGGATGATGCCTTACCAGCTGAATTACATACAAAAGGGATAAAGTTCCGCAGTGGCCTAAGTGATTTGGACGATTTGAAATTTGTATGTCACATTTTTAAAGGAAACATTCCAAAGACAATACAAATTCACGCATTTGCAGATGCATCAGAGAAGGCATTTGTCGCTGCAGTATATAATCGTTCAGAATCTAGAGATGGCAGTATAATAGTGAAGCTTTTGTGTTCTAAATCACGTGTAGCGCCACTTAAAATACAAACACTGCCTAGACTCGAACTATGTGCAGCAGTGCTAACAGCTCAACTGGCCAACCGAGTAAGGAATGACCTTAATCTCAAGGAACATCAAGCATTTCTCTGGACAGACTCAGAGATTGTTCTCTCATGGATTAATGCGCTGTCATCATCATTCCAAACATTTGTGGCAAATAGAGTTGCTACAATTCAAAATTTAACATTGGTAGAAAAATGGCGTCATGTCAGCTCAAAAAACAATCCAGCTGACATCTTGTCAAGAGGTCTGCTACCAACTACTTTAGCCAATAGCAATCTTTGGTTTTATGGACCACTATTTTTACATGGAAACGAAACTATGTGGCCACCAAGATTCAACTCCGCTTTGGCGATTTCAACCAACATGGAAAAGAAACGGAAACCTTCACCAGTAGCCAGCAAAAACATGGTGTTCACATTAACCAAAAACATCGGGCTACCAAATGGAGATTTTGTGTACAAAATTAACCATAGAAATTCATTCTGAACACTTCAAAGAATTATGGGATACGTTCTACGGTTCATAAATCACACAAGATGCAAAAGGGAATTAAGACAAACCCAAACGGTACTTACTTCCACCGAGCTTGATCATGCATTAACTGTCATTGTTAGAGCAATACAGACCTCTGATTCAAGGATGAAATAATACATTTGAAAAAATACGCGGAGTTCAAAAGGACAAGTCCATTAAATAGTTTGTCAACATTTTTAGACGAAATGAACATTCTGCGAGTTGGTGGACGTTTAGAGGTATCGACATTACCATTCGATGCTAAGCATCAAATGCTGCTGCCATATAACGATCCTATAACAAAACTAATTTTGGTTATGCTACATAACGATAATACGCACTGCGGTCCACAGACCTGGCAAGCATTATCTAGGCAGCGATTTTGGATAATCAAAGGAAAATTAATGGCAAGGAACGTCGTACAAAGTTGTGTTCGCTGTTCCAGAGCAAAGCCAAGACTTTTTCAACAAATTACGGGCAATCTTCCAGCATCCAGAATAACTCAAGCACGACCATTTCTTAAAACTGGAGTAGAATTTTGTGGACCTTTCTGGATACATTACAAAATTCGTGGTAAGAACAGCATAAAGCATATATTGCCATATTCTGCTGTTTCGCTAAAAAGGCTGTACATCAAGAGTTAGTCAATGATTTGAAAACTGAAGCCTTTATAAGATCACTAAAGCGTTTTACATCCCGACGTGGGCGCTGTGATACATTATACTGCGATAATACCACCAACTTTGTCACCAACGACGCCATATTTGTAAATATTTCCCAGAAGAAAATCATCAAAACAAGCAGCGACTGTGGAATCGACTTCAAGTTCATCCCACCTCGGGCCCCAAGCTTTGGCGGACTATGGGAGGCGACCGTTAAATCAACAACACATTTATTACTGCGAAGCGTGTTAACCGCATCCCTTACATACGAAGAGCTTGAAACTGTGATCATAGAGATTGAAGATATTTTAAATTCTCGGCCAATAACACAAATGTCCACAGATCCAAATGATTTGACTGCTCTGACACCATTTCTTGATTGGTGAACCACTAACTGCACAAGTCGATAGAAGATCACCACAGTCCAAAATGTCATTAGCAACAAAATGGAATCTAGTATCGCAGGTTAATCATGAATTCTGAAGAAGATGGAATCTCGAATACCTCAACCAATTACAAGAAAAACGAAAATGGAAGAATCATTCAGAAAATATTCGAGAGCATGAATTGGTTATTATCAAGGAAGACAATGTTTCTGTCATGCAGTGGCCTCTTGGCCGAATAGTAGAGGTACATACTGGACCTGATGAAGCAGTGCGTGTTGTTGACGTAAAAACAGCAACAGGAATATGGAAACGAGCAATCCACCAACTAGCACCACTTCCTGTAGAGTCTGGCCCAACATTTGATCCAACATCGGTATCTCAACAGAATCATGAAGAAAAAAAGAAGACGAAGAAAAGAGTGAAGTTCCAACTAAACTAAAGAAATTCTCCAACAATTCACTGATAAAAATTGAAAATGGTCCTGGAATTTATTTTGAAGATTTTGGTACAGCACATTTGGCGACTGCCGAATGGAAAATTGTTGCATACTATGACCTTACTCCGTCTGGGTCGAACTCGAAGCCTTCACTAATGGAACGTTAGCCTATCAACAGCTATACAACCAATCACGCCAAGGTTCAGGCTGCACAGCACTTGCCGAACATTTCCTGCACACAAGAACGAAATTACAATTGGACAACGAGTTGTTAACAAGGCGACGCAAGACGAGAGCTGCTTTAGACATTGTCGGAAACATAGCCAATACACTGGTTGGTGTTCTTGATTTTGATTATGCCAAGGAAATGTCAAAAACAATTAGCCAAATACAGAATAACGAAGCGCAGCTGGTCAACATTCTTAAGAAGCACACATCCATTATTGATTCGAATATTAATATAATAAAGCATAACGAAGTCAGCACAAACACAAGAGGACAGGAAGAACTAGCTACACTTGAAAATGCAATCAACAAGGAAACTGAGACAGAACGAAGTAACCAAGTTCTTATGTCATTAGGACTACAGTTGTCTCTCATAGCTACAAACTTACAACAGGTCCAAACTGACTTTCTAAATGTCCTCACCGCTACCCATCACGACAAAATAAGCCCATTGCTATTATCTCCTCAACAACTAAGCGATGAGATAATCAACATAAAAGACAGCTTGCCAACGGATGGTTCAGGAACGTTTCAACATTTTTCAAGTGATACCAATTCCTACCACAATCAACAATAATCTGATAGCAATTAAGGCAGATACCGAACTTATGGCCACAAATCTTTACAGGGACCATTACTTACCGATGAGTCTCACTGAAATCGAAGCATGCCTCGTAATTACTGCATCAACCTATCTTTGTTCAAATAAACAATCCATGTTTATCAAGGGATGAAAGGCCTTCTCCTGCGAATTCAATTTGTTAAACAATAGAACATCGGCAGATTGTAAACTCACCAATTTACATGATGATTTCGTATGGACTCAAATGAACCACAAAAATCAATGGATCTACGGGACTAAGGAAACTGCCCAACTGAGCGCTGTATGCGGAACCAATGCATTTCAAATAAAAATAGAGGGATCTAGACTACTATCACTAGACCCAGAGTGCATAATAAAACATAAAGTTATAGCCATTCAAGGACATTATATCATCAAAAGCACTATTAATTCATCTTACGCAAAACATGGCAATCTAACAGCAGTGGCGTTTCCCAACGAAATCAGGAAGATATTCAGCTCTTCTTCTGATGCTACAACAAAAACCCAGGAACAACTTCCAGCACTACAAAATGTCTTGAAGTCAGGAAAGATTTCAGAGTTTCCAGAACTGTCGCTGTCTACCAACATTCATTATTACGCAATCAGCTATACAGCCCTTATTATGTCAATTATAATAGCAAGCTGTATTATCTGGCAAATAAGAACTGGTGCGTTTAAAAAAGAACAACCCACCATCGTAAATCCAATACCTAAGCCAAGACGCCACCTGCCCGAATCTGCAAAGTTGAATGCCAGCATTCAACGCGAGGGAGAATGTACAATAACAGTACAACAACAACATAGACAAAACAAATTGCAGCTACATTACAAGGCAACGCACGCTTGCTGACCTACTTTTTATTATTATTAAGTTTCTTGTTACTTTTTTTTATATTGTGATTTTTTTGCACTTTTTATATTTGTAATTATCACTGCTAAATAACCAATATTTGTCATGAATTAAGGTTTTGTCATTTATTAATGTTAATTAGTCAATATTTAATTTGTTTAACTAAGCAATATGTTGTATATTTAAGCAGGTACAAAGAAATATTAAAGTTAGTTATTATTTTACACTAAACATTATAGTGCCTTATTTTAACTCTCTCTACGTAAACAATCCAGGTTCAAGTGCCTGTGTTTGTTAATTGTTTAATCCAGAGCAATCCAAGTTTCAAGTGTTTGTCTTAGCGCCGCTGGAACAAAACATTATCAATTTATCGATATTTATTGCTCAAATACTTGCTCTAATTTACATTTTTATTTTCGATAGCTCATCGTTTTTTTTTTTGTACTCGCCCGTTTCCTTACTCGGCCCTTATTTTCTTAAGTCGAATGCCGTAACGTTTATTCGCCTTCTTGCCCAATCCCTTGCACAAAATTAAACATGCATGTTTAGAGAGAGCAACAAAATACGTTGCCTTTTTGTATGTCAGCAATTTCAATTCTTTGCGCCGACTTTCATTGCTAAAAATTTATCAACGCACATTCTTTGCTCATATGAAAGCAGTGGCTTTTTCTTTGCACTTATTCTTGTGCATACATACGCACATGTATGCAACATTTTGTAGGAGAAACACAAGCAGCGCACATTACTACTTATCTTCATCGCTCTTCTTTTTTTTACACAGACGCACACACATTTAGCCGCAAAGCGCTATTTATTTCCAGCACGTTCAATTACATTTGATTTTAATGAATTTTATTAATTAAAAATAAACAAAATCAGTCTTTGTTTTGCTGTTTTGCAATTGTTTTATTATTATTTTTTAAATATTTTTACGTTTCACTACTAGTTTTCACTATTAGCACCGAATTTATGAAAATAAAAAAAATTTAGATGGCAGTACCATTAATCATCTTGATCATTTTAAAATTCTGACAGTCTAAATTGCGACCGTCTAATTCTGCCGTCGCATATACAATTCCAATTTCCAATTTTTAAAATCTTAAACTCAATTTATGCACCAAATGTTATGTTGTTGTGCACATAACATTCGACTCATATATTTTTGCTGCATTAATTTTTTACAAATCCTTCATTTCCTTCATTCTGTTATGTTTGGTTTGAGATTCGTTTGCCTGACGACTCAATCGTTTCCAAACGTTCTCAAACGTTCCAAATGAATGTGCTGAAAGTCGGTTTAAGAATACCCGTGCAGAGGTTTATTTCCTACTGCTACTTCCTATTTCCAATTTGTCCCTTATCAAGCGCACATTCGCTTTGTCCATCCTAAACAGCTGCACAAAACGCACGTCAGGAGGATCGAACGGTTTGCTATTTAGGCGTAACTGCAGCAAATTGGCCCGATGGTTTCATCTATTTAAAACTTTTCTTTAAAACACACACACATATTTATTAATTATATCTTACATTTGCCTCCTTTTTTGAGCCATTCTTATTGAAATTCTTAAATAAACATCCATTTTTCACACTAAAATGTTCACTTTGTAAAATTTTGTTATGTTAAAAGACAGAAAAATGTATCTGTTATTCTGTTGTCATTCATAACAGATTTCAAAGCAGATTTTGTCATGCCGAATACCAGTTTAAGATTTTGTAAAAGATTTTTTGACAGTTCGAAAAATCTGCTATGATTCATAAAAGATTGTCGTGTAGAATACGAATTTTGGTCTCGTAACAGATTTTATGACAGCTCAAAGATTTGTATGGGAAATCATAACAGAATAACAGAATTTTTACATAAAAGATTGTGCCGAATATGCTCAATTGTCTATTCTTTTACCTACACGTCGAAAGCCAGCCTTAAGCTATCCGAATGCGTTTTCTATTACTCTTCTACATTTCGAAAGAGTGTAATTGAAATTTTTTTCAAGCAAACTCTGTTCTAAACTGTAGGCATACGGTTTCATAAGATTTGGAGCTAATTTGAATGCTGAAACTCCTATGATGTACACGGGAACAACAACATTGGACAACACAGTAGCCATTTCTGACATCAATTCGCACTCTGCAAGTTCTCTTTTCAGTAATGAGTTTTCATATATTTGCGAATCATTACAACGACCAGGACTGCCGATGTTTATATTAATAAAGCGATATCTTTATTGTCTTGATTGAAGTTTTGAAGCATATTTACCTATGATCAACAAGTGCCATTAAAACAGTCGAATACCATCCCTTGTAGTTGTAATAGTCGACCGCGTCTTCTGTTCTTGGATGTATTTCGACATAGCAGCAATCTGGAAAAATATATGTAGTTATATTTAATTATTTACATTTGCTTTTATAGATATTTCTTACCAATAGCACCAAAGCATTGTGGAAGACCTATTTTCTTAAAAACCTCGACATTTTCTTGATTTTTTTTGGTGTGAACGGAAAACTATTCATGTACTCTGGCCTCAAAATTTTCCAAACTTCTTCACAAAATTCACGCAAAATTGTACAAACAGTTGATTTGTCGATACCGAACATGTTGGATATGGTTCGGTACTCTGCAGAAGATTCTAGCGTATATAAACCAACAGCTACTATTTTCCTTAAAGGAATTGCATTGCGCATGACTGTGTCCGTTTTTTCCAAGCCTTTCAGAAGTCAGAAGGTCGCACAATAGTTCAAATGACAATCCAAACGAAAATTATTTTTGAAAAAATCTTCGTCATTTGATTGACAATCGATTTCCACAATCCAAAAAATCTTCGAAATTTGATTGAAAAACTCTTGGTGCGTGGCTGAAAAAAATTGTTTAATGTTTATTGAGCCTTTTACTTGGAATTTACCTTTTCCCATAATAATTTTCGTCCCAACGACAACGAAGCGATTGCATCCGCTAGCATAAGATATTGCCGAGTATATACTTTCATCTTATGAAAACGTTTCACATATTTAAGGCGCAGTTTCTCTTTTTTTTTTGCATATTTAACATAAATTCTGTTGCAAAACCCGTTGTTTTAATATTCATTGCAAAAAATTTTAAATAGATTTCCATGTCTGTTTTCATTTTTACACAATTATATATTTTTTATTATATTTTATTTAATAAACTGAAATGAAAATGTGATAATAGAAAATGCGAACGTATGAACAGGTTTTGAGTTGAAAATGAGATAACTTCGAAAATGCGCATTTTCGGTAGTCGTCAGAACATGCTATAAATCTAGCCTCGAAAAGGCTAAAATATGTACACTGCCTACATGTCCTCCAACAGGCATGTTGGTTCGACATGTTGGATCATTTGAAAGCAGCTATTATACTGACACCCATATATGTAAAACTGCTATATTGGCAGCAGCCTACTTTTTCAATGAATATAATCTCCGAAATCAAAGAGAGATAGCCTATATAACGAATTTTTGCATATGTTAGCAAATTTGAATATTTTTTTACTACTATAGCCAAACAAATATCAAGTCATTTCAGGGGAGGTTGAAATGAAAAACTGTGGCCCAAACAAGGCCACAATTATTTTTATGAATAAATATACAGTGAGTGTCACTTAAAATTTTCCAGCAAGTGCAAGCTGACAATTTATTTAATTATTCATAAACAAAAAATTGTTTCTATGCAAAATTCTATGGAAAAGAATTTTAAAGCAATATATTTCAAGAAAAATTTACAAAAACCTTTCATGTTTTTTTTTTAAAGAATAGCAGCAACTTGACACGTTCGAAAAATTGGTGTAACTTAAAATCGTACAGCTGATCAGATTGTCTGAATTTTGGCGAAAAACTTTTTTCGTAGCACCATTCGTAGCACCATTCAGTATGTTATAAAAAGATATACAAAACTTATTCGCATTTCAAATTAAGTCAAAACTCGGCGCGATTAGAAGCTTACTGCCAGCGACGAAAGGTGAATAATACGAAAAGTGAAAGAAAACCCTAGAATATCGGGATCAAAAGTCAACAATAACTCCAAAATATTTTTTCAGAAAAACGTTACTAGTTCAACGAACAGCAAAGTACTTCAATAAAATTATTTCCATGGTATGGAACCCGAAAATATTTTAAGCCTTATGCCGACAACGATCGTTAACATAACTGTCATGTCCACCCGGATCTTGCGACTAATGCATGCCGTCAGTCCTAAATGACGGACAACATGCACCCCCATCAGTTGGTTCTGGCTGCGCTGGTACGCTGGCGTTTGCGCGGCTATGGCTTGCCGGATGTGGGGTGGAGTTCTTGCCTTGGCCAACTGACAGCCGGAAATGACAAGAAATATTTAAAAAACCGTACCAGTCTTTCACAAAAAAAACTAAAAAAAAAACCAAACCAACCGGACACCTTACCGTATCGTTCGTCATTGTTCGCTTACCCACGACTATCCGTCATTACCCAAAAACACGAACCAACTAACTCACTCCCTGGCGTCCAAAAGTCCTCGTTGCCGCGTTGGTTTTTTGTTGGGTCGATGATATGATGGAGTTTCATCGACCTTGGCTACCCTCCCCTATCCGGATTCAAAACCGGCCATGGTCACCCGGTGCCGATGTTAAGGTCACCCCATATCAAAATACTTACTCCGCCACTACTCCGTCTCAGCCGTCACTCTAGGTCTACTTAACCCCGCTTCTTTGAATATAAGAACAACCGCGGTTAATTATGTATGTTAACAAATCTATATGTATTTATAACGTATGACTTAGCCTATTGTACAATACATTATGAAATTGACTAAATAAACAAAGACTTTATAATGTAAAATAATACGACGAGTATCCCTTTTTCTTAGGATACAAAAAAAGAACAAATCGTAAAAGTAGCTATTATAATTACCGAAACTATAAATACAGCAGATAAGTCAAATTCCTTTTTGTATCTATTCAAGATCCTACCTATTATGTTTTTTTTTTTGTATTGTAGTCTATTTAAGATCTTAAATGTTAGGTGTTTTTTTTTCTTTAGTAGTGTAATATAGGTTTAACTCAAAAGTTTATTTTCTTTTTTAGTGTAGTGCTTGCTTGCTTCCGAATTTTTAAATTTTATTTTTTTTTTTGGAGTGTAATATTTGCTTAATTCTAAATTTAAAATTTTTTTTTCGTAGTGTAATATTTGTTTAATTCTAAATTTTAAATTTTATTTTTCGTAGTGTACTATTTGTTTAATTCTAAATTTTAAATTTTATTTTTCGTAGTGTAATATTTGCTTGATTCTAAACTTTAAATTTTTTTTTTGTAGAATAATATTTGTTTATTTCTGAATTTTGAATTTTGTTTTTCTTAGTAGTGTAATATTGGCTTAATTCAAAATTTTAAATTTTATTTTTTGTAGTAGTGTAATATTTGTTAAATTCAAAATTTTAATTTTTTTTGTGTAGTGCTTGTTTGATTCCGAATTCTAAATTTTAAATTTTATTTTTTTGTAGTGTGATATTTGTTTAATTCAAAATTTAATCTTCAAAGTGTAATCTTTGTTTAAATCAAAATTTAAATTTTAATTTTCTTAGTGTAATATTAGTTTCATTCAATGTAGTCCTTATTTTGCGTATTGTAATTCTATTCTCCTTAGAATTTTATTTTTTTTTTTGTTGTGTTGTGTGATATTGAATCTACCGTGAAGCCTTATTATTTTTTGTATTGTGGTGATTTTAAAATTTAATTTGATATTATTGTAGTTTTGTGGGATTTTACTTTACCCTTTAAATTATAATTTTTTTTTTTTTTTGTGTAGTGTAGTGTTATTCCGGCTTGATTTTTTTCTTAGTAGTGTCACATTTGGTTATCCTAGTTCTCCTTCTTTTTTTTTAAACAATACTAACTCTTACGGGGATTTTGTATTTATATTTAATAAACTTAGCTTCGTTAAGTTTAGCCTATTTTAGGTTAGTTAAATTTCTACTTAATTTTAAATAAACTTACTTTCGCTAAACTTAGCATATTTAAGCTTAGTTAAATTTTTATCTTTTAAGTTAGCTTAGAATAGTTAAGGTTAGCTTATTTTGGATTAGTTAATATTTTATTCAGACCACGTAAGCTTAGCTTACTTAAATTTAGCTTATTTTAGGTTAGCTAAATTTCTATTTAATTTTATGTAGGTTTAGTTTAGTCAAATTTAGCGTAGTTTATACTAGCCAAATTTTTTTTCTTTAATTTAGCCAAACATTTTTTTTTATTTCAATTTAAAGTAAGCTTAGTTTAGTTCAACTAAGCGTAGTTTATACTAGCCAAATTTTGTGTTTTTTTTTTCTTCAGGTAAAGTAAGCTTAGTTTAGTTCAATTTAGCCTAGTTTAGATTAGCCAAATGTTTTTTTTTTAATTTCGAGTAAGCTTAGCTTAGTCCAATTTAGCATAGTTTGTATTAGCCAAAATTTTCAATTTATTCAATTTAAAGTAAGCTTAGTTTAGTTCAACTTAGCCTAGTTTAGATTAGCTGTAGCGGAGCGAAATTGGGTCACGCAAAATTGTTACAACCCTGAAACAAAAAGGCCCCACGTTGGGCGCCAATTTGTAACGGAGTGGAAAAGAGCCACGACCGAATTCAAAAACAAAAATAAACGAATACGTCTGGCAACGCTCAGCGGTGAGGCCGACCATGGAAGCAGCAGCCCTGACATGCACCTTTTGAGGGCGCACGGTGAATGCGCCCCTGTGACCTCAGCACAGAGAAAAATAAAAAAAATAGTCAGGGCGCCTGGTCTCCCTCGTCGTCGTTGACCGGAGACCCTCGCCTCGAGCACCTTTTTCGCTGGAGCTTCGTCATCCATACGATGGACATGACCCAGCCAGCATAGTCGCTGCACAGTTATACGCCGAACTACCTCAATGTCATCGTAGAGCTCATACAGCTCGTGGCTCATTCGGATGCGATAGTCATCGCCGACTCGAACAGGACCGAGGATTTTGCGAAGAACTTTTCTCTCGAACACCCCCAGAGCGGCTGCGTCAGTTTGCGAAACTACCCATGCCTCAGCGCCATAAAGCAGCACAGGTAGAACGAGCGTCTTGTAGAGTGTTAGTTTTGTCGATCGAGAGAGGGCTCTGGAACTTAGTTGCTTACTGAGCCCGTAGTAGCACCTATTAGCAATTATTGTTCTTCGCTTTATCTCCAGGCTGATTTCGTTTTTGGTATTAATGGCGGTGCCAAGGTAAACGAACTCCTTGACTACTTCAAAGTTATAGCTGCCGGATGAAACGTGGGAGTCTAAACGCCGAGCTCCCTTGTTTGTAGGCAGCATATATTTTGTTTTGCCCTCATTTATCGTCAAACCCACTTTGGCTGATTCCGTTTCGATAGCGGCGAAAGCAGCGGTAACATCTCTCTTGGTTCTGCCGACAATATCAATATCATCAGCGTACGCAAGGAGCTGGACGCCTTTGTAGAAAATGGTGCCATTACGATGCACACCGGCCTTTCGTACGATCCCCTCCATGATGATGTTAAAGAGATCGCAAGACAGTGGATCGCCTTGCCTGAAACCTCTTTCGGTATTGAAGGTTTCGGAGAGGTCATTTCCTACCTTGACGGAGCTGCGTGTGTTGCTCAACGTCATTCTGCAAAGTCTAATCAAGTTTGCAAGTATACCGAACTCAGACATTGTTGCGTATAGGCAATCCCTTCTCGGGCTATCGAACACAGCTTTAAAATCGACAAAGAGATGGTGTGTGTCAATTTGATTTTCGTGGGTTTTCTCCAGGAATTGTCGTAGCGTGAAAATCTGGTCTATGGTGGACTTACCAGGTCGAAAGCCACACTGATAAGGTCCAATCAGTGTTTTTGTAATCGGCTTTAATCTTTCACACAGTACGCTTGAGAGAACCTTATATGCGATGGAAATAAGACTGATACCTCTATAACTTGCGCAGATTGTTGGGTCTCCTTTCATAAGTATAGGGCACAGAACACTGAGGTTCCAATCGTCGGGCATGCTTTCTTCTAGCCATATTTTGCTGATGAGCTGATGCATGCGCCTTATCAATTCATCGCCGCCGGTTTTAAACAATTCAGCTGACAAGCCGTCAGCACCCGCTGCTTTGTTGTTTTTGAGTCGTTGGATAGCAACTCGAACCTCATCATGGCTAGGTGGTGGTACTTCCACTCCGTCATTGTTGATTGGTAGCTCTGGGCTGCGCTCTCCATGGGCGGCATTGGTGGAATCGTCGCCAGTAAGTAAATTGGAGAAGTGCCGTCTCCACAATCTCAGCACACACTGCGTATCCGTATTCAGATCTCCATTTTCGTCTCTACAAGTGGATGCTCCGGGCTTGAAACCTTGGGTTAGACGCTTAACCTGTTGATAGAATTTTCGTGCATCCTTCTTGCCCTGGTAAACCTCTAGTTCCTCACGCTCACGCTTTTCCTGCTCTCTTTTCTTGCGTCTGAAAAGGCGCCTCTCTTCCTTCCTCTTTTCGCGGTAGTTTTCTCGCACGGCTCGCGTTGCAGCTGACTGCAGCGTTTTTCTATATGCGGCATTTTTTACTGCAGTCGCAATGCGACACTCCTGATCATACCATTGGTTCCGAGGTTGCGGGCGCCGGAAACCAATGACTTCTTCAGCGGCAGCGCGCATGGAGTGGGATATATGCGCCCAAAGTCCGCCGGCGTCGTCGGGTCCAGAGGTTGGTTGGTTGAGCTTAACCGAGAGTTGAGCGGAGTAGGCTTCGGCAGTCCGTTGTAATTGCAGCTTAGCGACATCTAGCTTTCGTTGCATTCCTGTGCGTATGTTCTTCGCATTGCATAATCGTATGCGGATCTTGGCTGCAACAAGATAATGGTCGGAGTCAATGTTGACCCCCCGAAATGTACGCACATCTAGAACACTAGAGGCATGCCTTCCGTCGATTACAACATGATCAATTTGGTTTCGCGTTTTTTGATCCGGGGACAGCCAGGTGGCCTTGTGGATGTCGAGGTGCTTAAATCTGGTGCTACTAACTACCATGTTTCGCGCCGCGGCGAAGTCAATCAGTCTTAGACCGTTGTTCGTGGAGGTCTCATGAAGACTGAACTGACCGACAGTGGGGCCAAAGATGCCTTCCCTTCCGACTTTCGCATTAAAATCGCCGAGGACTATTTTCACGTCATGGACCGGAAGGTGGTCGTATACGTCCTCAAGGCTAGCGTAGAAAGCGTCTTTGACGGCTTCGTCCTTTTCCTCCGTCGGGGCGTGCGCGCAAATAAGGCTGATGGAGAAAAATTTTGCCTTGATGCGGATCGTGGCCAATCTTTCGTTGACAGGTGTGAACCGGGAAACAAGGTGACGTAGTCTCCGGCTAACAACGAATCCAAATCCAAATTCGCGCCTCTCCGCATGGCAGCTGTAGTAGATATCACAGTGTGCTTGTTTAGAGCAGCCTTGCCCTTTCCATCGCATTTCCTGGATGGCGGTGTTGTCAGCCTTTATCGTTTTATCATATTATATTAAGTTTTAAATAAAAGTTTTTATTTATATTTAAATTTTGTTCTAAATACAAGTTTTTATTTATATTTAAGCTTAGTTTTAAAAAAAATTTTTGGTATTTTTATTTAAGTTTAGTTTTAAATAATATTATGTTAAGTTTTAAATAAAAGTTTTTATTTAAATTAATTATTTATATTATGTTTAAGGTTTTTAAGTTTTCATATATTATGTTTCGTTTTTAAAGTTTTCATTATTTTAAGATTAAGTTTTGAAGTTTTCATTATATTAAGTTAACTTTTTTAAGTTTTCATAATATTATGTTTCGTTTTAAGTTTTCATATATTATGGTCAGTTAATTATTCTAATTAATTTGCCTTGACTTAAAAAAAATTTTTATTTTTAAATTCGAAAATTAACATCAGAAAATAATGATTCTTATATGCTTGATTTTGTATTGAAATGAAATTTGCTTTAAATTATTTGACAGTTAAGTTCTTTTTTTCTTTGTGCTAGAAAAATATAAGCTACTTATATACCTTACTTATATGTATACTTATATAAAATAGTACTTATATTTTTAATACCTCTCTTTTAAGGGTAAATTTTTTTTTTAAGTGTTATTAAATCTATGAAAACAGTAGCTTTTTTTTCGCAAGAACAATCCGTATCTACTTTTAGATATCTACCGGCTACTGAGCCAAGTCATTCCATCAATATGTTTCTTTCATGAAACTGAGAATGTTTCTCTACGTGGGTCTGGTAGATCGTACTAGACACCAATTGAATGTTTAAGAGGCCCGAGTGATAAATAATATATAACATGAACTGAAATAAAAAAACCTGTTGTCCTGCGCTGCTGTCGATGCTGTGTTGGTTGTGTAAGCCACGGAGGTTGTCGCTGTTGTCGGCGCTTTGCCGCTACTGGGGCTTTTGTCGTTGTGGCTGCAGCATAAGAGTCGTTATTGTTGTTCTTGTGGCTGCTGCTTTTATCACCTCTGCAGGGGCAAGTGGCAGTGTCAGCGAGCCCGGATATTAGCCGCTGCAGTGACAACTGCAAGGGAGATGTTGTTGCTGAGGGCTAGATGGTGGTGCGGTGGTGGTTGCAGTAATGGTACACCTGGGGCAGGTAGTGTGCCGCTGGATCAGTGCGCTGGGTGTTCATATTATTTATGCACTCATCAGTTCAATGCTCACTGAGCACTTCCCTGGGTGTTCTAAGCTGCTGCTACTGCGATGTTGTTTCCAATGGGGTGGTAGTGGTTGTTGCTGCTCAGTATAGGTGGCCTCCGTCCGTTTCTGCCAGGGCCGCTGCCGCTTGACGCAATGGTGCCGCTGCTATACAAGTGGCTATATGTAGTGCCGTTGCAGTTGCAGGGGCTGCTGGTTCCTACCACGCTGTCTGCAATGCCCGCTGCTGGTGCCGTATTTTGTCGTATTGCTTTGCTGATGCCACTGGCTAGCTGTTGTTTGTGGCTGCGTTGAATGCTGCCTTGACTGCTGCTGATGTGGATGATCTGGTGCTAGGGTCGCACGCTACAAAATAGTTGCCTAGTGGTCGCCGATTCTGGCCAGTGTTGCTGTTATTGTATTGTGCCGTGTTGTGGGCGCTGGAGTTGTAGGGGTGCTACGTTTTGGCAGAACTTTCCGAAGCAAACGAAAAACTAATTGTTAAAGCTGATTTGCCCACTTTTGCACAGATATAAAAAACTTACCTTTCAGTTGCCCGCGAGTAGCAGGTGTCAGCAGATTGTGACGGTGTGGGTGTGGGTGGCTGCCTTTACTTTTTCCAACGTTGTTTGTTGCTGCTAAGGTAGTCCGCGTTGCCCCAATTTTCCAGAAAAAGAAATTTCTTTGGGCGGAAGTTCCCCATTTGCCTGTGGCCATTGTTACTTTGACACATTGCAAATTTTCGTTTGGGGTGTGTTTCAAAAGTTGCCTTGAACAAATGCATGCGATGGTACAATTCGTAAGGTCTTTCCCCACTTGTTTACTAAGGGTATTCACAAGTTCACACCCAATGTGACCCTTTCAGACCTCACCAGTTCACTTGAACCATACACAACGCACGCAGTCGAAGTGCGACAGCTGGAAAAGGACTTGTGACAGCTGTCTGAATTAGAGAAAAACTGTCAGATTTGGATTAAATAAAACTGTCTAGTTCAAAAAAAAAAAAAAAAAAAAAAAATGTGAATAAATGAGAAATGTCAGATTGGAATAAAGAAAAAATATGAGGGGTAAGTGACTGGATTGTCAGAATTAAATGAAGTGAAAATGGTCCGAGTTAAAAAAATAAAAATGTCAGAATTTAAATGACCGTAATTATGACGTGCCACGCCCCGTCAAATTAAGATGTACGATACACGTCAAATTTAAATTAAAGGAACTGTCAGAATTGAATAAAAGATAAACGTCAAAGTTAAATTGAATACCAATGTCGGATTTGAATGTCAAAGAAATGTCAGATTTCACAGGACATAAAATGTCAGAAATAAAAAATGGTAAACCGTCCGTGTTGAAATACAAGAACTGTCAAAGTAATGTCAGTTGTCACAGTCATCTGTCACGCGACGTGTTGACGGTAAAGTCAAAATGTCAGCTGTCACAGTAAAACGTCAACTGTCACTTGATGTGTTGACTGTAAAAGTCAAAATGTCAGCTGTCAAGGTCAAGTCTCAGTGGTCAAGGTCATCTGTCAGCTGTCACACCTCGAACGCGTCCGCCGTGGCATAAGCAGTATGTCACTCATGTTTGCATACGACACAGCCATGGCGAATCCTGACCTGCACGTTCGAATGTGGATTCAACTTCACAGTCAAAGCCACCTTCAAACATGAAAGCCAGAACCCACCACTTAATGTGCCGTTACATAGCCAAATGGTTTTTTTGTTTAATTTAGAGTAAGCTTAGTTTAGATTTAAATTCGTTTTTTCCTTTTTTTTTCTTAGACAAATCTGTACTAAAAGCGAAAATTTAACCTATTCCCTTTTTTTTCTCTACCGAGACTAGGGCGTTTTAGGTTTGCTACCGTACTCACTCCAATTTACTTGACGGGAGTACGGAGTAATTGGGGTTCTTATCCGAGGCTGGTTTAGTTTTCATCGGGCAGTAGTAATGTGGCGGGACCCAAACCCTGCGCACATTCCATGTTTAAGGTCTATGGAGCGACCCGCCGCTCAAATTAGCCGTCAAACTGACGGATGCCAGTTTGCCGTTGCCGAGGGAACACCACTTGGAGGTTTGAGTCGACTTGAGACGATTTCGACATGGATTATGCTGACCTCGCCAGGTTGAGGCGGTTAGACACGTTGCCATGTGCAAGTTCGCCCCCTGTTCCCTGACATCACCGCCATCCAGGAAATGCGATGGAAAGGGCAAGGCTGCTCTAAACAAGCACACTGTGATATCTACTACAGCTGCCATGCGGAGAGGCGTGAATTTGGATGTGGATTCGTTGTTAGCCGGAAACTACGTCACCTTGTTTCCCGGTTCACACCTGACAACGAAAGATTGGCCACGATCCGCATCAAGGCAAAATTTTTCTCCATCAGCCTTATTTGCGCGCACGCCCTGACGGAGGAAAAGGACGAAGCCGTCAAAGACGCTTTCTACGCTAGTCTTGAGGACGTATATGACCACCTTCCGGTCCATGACGTGAAAATAGTCCTCGGCGATTTTAATGCGAAAGTCGGAAGGGAAGGCATCTTTGGCCCCACTGTCGGTCAGTTCAGTCTTCACGAGACCTCCACGAACAACGGTCTAAGACTGATCGACTTCGCCGTGGCGCGAAAGATGGTAGTTAGTAGCACTAGATTTAAGCACCTCGACATCCACAAGGCAACCTGGCTGTCCCCGGAACAAAAAACGCGAAACCCAATTGATCATGTTGTAATCCACGGAAGGCGTGCCTCTAGTGTTCTAGATGTGCGTACATTTCGGGGGGTCAACATTGACTCCGACCATTATCTTGTTGCAGCCAAGATCCGCATGCGATCATGCAATGCGAAGAACATACGCTCAGGAATGCAACGAAAGCTAGATGTCGCTAAGCTGCAAGTACAACAGACTGCCGAGGCCTACCTCGCTCAACTCTCGGTTAAGCTCAACCAACCAACCTCTGGACCCGACGACGCCGGCGGACTTTGGGCGCATATATCCCACTCCATGCGCGTTGCCGCTGAAGAAGTCATTGGTTTCCGGCGCCCGCAACCTCGGAGCCAATGGTACGATCAGGAGTGTCGCATCGCGATAGCAGTAAAAAACACTGCAGTCAGCTGCAACGCGAGCCGTGCGAGAAAACTACCGAGGAAAGAGAAAGGAAGAGAGGCGCCTTTTCAGGCGCAAGAAAGAGAGCAGGAAAGGTGTGAGCTTGAGGAACTAGAGGTATACCAGGGCAAGAAGGATGCACGAAAATTCTATCAACAGGTTAAACGTCTAACCCAAGGTTTCAAGCCACTTGTAGAGATGAAAATGGAGATCTGAATACGGATGCACAGTGTGTGCTTAGATTGTGGAGACAGCACTTCTCCAATTTACTTACTGGCGACGATTCCACCAATGCCGCCCATGGAGAGCGCAGTTCAGTGTCACCAATCAACGATGACGAAGTAGAAGTATCACCACCTAGCTATGAAGAGGTTCGAGTTGCTATCCAACGACTCAAAAACAATAAAGCAGCGGGTGCTGACGGCCTGTCAGCTGAATTGCTTAAAACCGGCGGCAATGAATTGATAAGGCGCATGCATCAGCTCATCAGCAAAATATGGCTAGCATATGGCGGACTTTGAGTGTTGTTGCTGTTTATTGTGGGTTCATCTGTGGGGGGGGGGGAGGGGGGGTAAAAAAGCTTTGAGCCCAGCTGGGAACTAGTGTAACCAAACGCTTACCTGGCTGCTCCTTTTACTATTGCTGTTGTTGTTTTTTATTGAAGTAGAAGAGTTCCAGTTTTTTACTGCAATTGTTTTTGTTACTGTTCTTCCTGCTATAGTTACAGCTGGATCGCAACATGCAAATTGCTTATTTTTCGGCTAGTATTTTGCCGAATTTGCTTTAAAAGTCTTTAATTAATTCCTTTTGTTTTTCTTTTATGTATTTATGTATTCATTAGCAGTAGAAAAATTACTTAGTTTTATTACCAGAATATAACGTTCAACAGTATAACGTACGACTGATGACTACGGTTTCTATATTGTAACGATTTGTAAAAACTGTCAATATATAATAAATGTCAATAAAACTATTTTGGTTGCACACTTTATATCAACATAACAATCATATAAAAATGGGGCATACCAGGATAACTTGCTTTGTAGGTGCTGCTTTTGAGGCTGTCCGGCGTTGTTGTAGTCGTTGTTCCTGCTGCGCACAGCCAGCCCGAAACTTGGTTCTTATATCTCGGCGTATCTTGTCTGTCTTTGGTTTGGTTTTCTTTCGACTTATCTCATTGCTGTACTTTGTCCGCAGATTATTTCCAAACTCTTTTAAACTGTAGCATTACTTGCTAACAAAGACGGAACAAGGACGGGCCTATGAGCACCGGCTTCCAATTATTCAATGACGCTTGCGATAAGTTGTTGGTGGAATTTATTTACTTTTCCTTATATTATTTTAATATCTTATATTTTTTTTTTCTTATACACAGCTTTTATCACTTTTTCTTTGCAAATAAATCACTATCACATTTATTTGCTTAATTATAAATGTAGGCCGACGAGTTAAGAAAAAAAACTTGTCGATTTATTTGAGCAAACTTTTCCTATGCACGACCATGTCTCGCATGACGACCATTGAATTAAAATTAAATAACTTTATTCTTCGACCAGCTACAGCAAAATAAAATATGAAAAACTCACAATTCGGCGTCGCTGCTTGCGCAACGTCTCCCCACGGTTGTATTTCTAACACAATAAGTTCTATCAATGGTGCCAAATTTGTACCCGATAGGGAGCTTTTACACGGGAAATTGACGTACGCTGTGTTTTCGTCCATAAAAACCTACCGTCTTCGACAAAGCTTCGAGTCCCGCACGAATCACGCCACGAACATAAGCTTATGATAGTTTAGAAGCTTGGCCGTGATTGGCTGAGAAATACATAAACGAGCATTTCATTTTAGAAGGTAAGCCGAGATAGGCTAAAAGGCAAACGGTGAAAAATATTCGCCGAAGTTTTTTTTTGATGACATGCAATCTCATCTGACCGCCAGATGTCGCTACTCGAAATGTATTTGACTTACGTTTGGTGTAAATTAAAGCTAGGAGAATAAAAATGTATTTTTAACGCGCGTGAACGGAAATAGTTACAAAAATTTTGAAAATCAATCAACTTGACATATCATGCGACAGAACTGTCAACCTGCATATGACACTGAAAAGTATGAAGTAAAATGTCAAAAATATCATTGTGTGGTAGAAAATTAAACAAAAAAAAAACAGGAAAACATAAAAATGGATATGAAGGTCGATATGAAGGATATGACACTGACCATCAATCGAAATGTCGTTTGTACACAAAAAAATCTTTGGCGTTTGACATTTGATTCTCAATAGTGTCAAAAATCAAACGGCGACAAGGTGCCCATGACATAACTCATTGAATGCAAGAACGTGCATACTCTATAACTGTCCAAAATTCATTTAAATGCCCGGACATATATGTCATCGCGCATCTTTGGCATCATCTTAAAAAACAAATACAATAATATCAAAATTTTAACAAAGCTGAACTCAAAAAGGCTCTCGAAGCAGAATGGGACAATATAAGTTTCGAAACATGCAAAAGTTTTGTCAATTCCATGCCAAAAAGGTTAAAAGATCAAAAAAAGGTGGTCCAATGAAGTACTAAATTATTTCATTTTGTTATTTTTTCAACTATTTTTGCAATTACAGCATACTGTGAGATTTTAAATGACTGATGAATTTTATAACTGTTGGCTTGAAATGTGTTTTTTTTTAAGTAAATGTTATTTATACTTGGTGTTAATATTCAAATTATAAGCATAGAAATCAAATAAAAACAAAACTGTTTTTAATTTATTCTTTGCCTCTTAAAACTAGTTTCTCTGCAGCAAGTTAGCATTATTTGTTATGAGTGTGTCAATCGGAAACTTTTCACTCTGATGATGAAATTTTGACAGTTGGTAGAGCAATTTTTAGCAATTTTGAGGTGAATATAATTGTCAAAATTTGTAGTAGAATAAACACTCACGTGGATATCGCGGAAGTGCTGGTGCATGCAAATGGGAAAAGGCTATTGCAATGATGCACGGCTACAGCATACATCCGCAAATTTATTTCAACACACACAAATTTTATTCTACTTGCTATTTTCTTTCCTACCACGAGTGAAAAGTTTCCTTTTGACACACACCCTATGTGTACGATTTTAAGTGACACTCGCTGTATCTGGTGTGAAATAGACCTCTCAGTCACTGTATCTGGTGTAGAATAGATTTTGTCTATTTCAAACGTGTATCAATGTATAAATTATTAATTGATTATAATTAACCTATAGGCATTGAAAATATGAGATTTGTTAAATCTTCTTTTTTTTATATGGTCTTCCATAAATTAGCTTGGCATTGTTAAGGCATTTGTCATTTGATGAAGTTTCTAAAAATTTTGTCTTTCAATTCTCTCACTAAGTAAGCCTATGTTGCACACATCCGTAGAAGGTGGTACAAAAGGAAATCTATTCTTAAGTTTTGATTAAAGAGGCATTTCCCACCTATAATTGGCTTTATGCATATATCCCATTTAATGTTTAAACTAACTTTCCACGGTACAAACCCCGCTATATACCCAACCACATTTTGTTCTAAAAATATTCTTCACCAAAAATCCGTTTTTGGCGCAATTTTGTTTCCTTTGGCAATCTATTAAAATATGTAGTATATATTTTATACACTATTCCATGAAGATATGTAGATACTTACGCATGTAAAATTATATGATTTGTTTGTAGTAGTTTGTTTTTTTGTTTGTTTTTGTTTGCACAAATAACAGCTATGCACCATTTTTTTTTTAATGATTTAATTGAATAAAGGAAAATTTTAAGTTTTTGCGTGCCGCTCCTGATTTTCTTGATTTTGAAATTTCATTTCGGGTACATTCGTTCACATATTTTCTCGCTCATATAACAATATATCTGTACTCTAATGTTGGGGAATTTGCCTTGAGTGTACTGACCATGATACAATAATTTCAAGGTAGCCTTGCCAACTACCTTTTTTCTCATGAGCGGCGATCGGGAGTTGTCAAATCAACACAAAGTTAAACTTTTCATCTGTTTGCTGCTTCTTCGTTTTCTCTTTTTCAATGCATTTTTGGCAACTCCAAATCGTCAACAGAACTGTAACTCCTACCTTGTAAATCATTATATCATGGTCTGCCAATATAGAAGTATTACATAAATGCTGACACTCAAGTAAAAGCGATACTAAACATTAAATATTGTATAAGGGGGCTTCAGACAATACTACATGTCTATCTGACAAAATAACAAAATAACAGTTCGGCAAAATAACGGCATTTTTTCGATGAGATTTCAGACATATTACATGTCGGATATTTTATTTAAAATCTCAAAAAGAACACACCTTAAAAATGGCAGAAAAATTTCTTGCTGCTCTCATAAAAAACTCTTAGAAAATTCAATAAATTCCTGCTCAAATTCATGATGTGAATGCATTTTTTTCCTAATTTTTGTTATGATTTTGACTAATCGACGATTTTTGCAAAATGTGAAATGCATGAGTTCAATCAAAGTGGGTTCGGACAATACTATATGTCGGATGGAGCGGCAGAAAAACCTGATGCCGCGTTTCCATGTGATCTTTCAGTATCTTATCTTATCCCATATCACAAAACACATGCTATAAAGAGCGAGATGCATATATGTACTTTTTCCTATAAAAATTTGACATTTGCAAAATATGTAAACAAGTCATAAATTTATCAATTTCTACAAGTTTAGTGATTTCAAGACGTGCTTATTGAAATAACTTCTTGTCTACGTACCCTAAATTGTTTTATATAATTATTATTGTGCAGACAGCATCAGGTGTTACAGGTAATCCAAGTCGTGTGCCACAACTGCAGCAGCATCAGTGAAGTACACACGAAAAAAATATAAAAAAAAAGTTTTAAATAATAAGTCTTTGTTATTCTACCAAGCACCAAATTAATGAAAAAAAATCACTGATGCTTTCCATAAATGCGCTTAGGAACTCTCTGGCCAACTCTAGATTGCATACTCCCGGGTCGGGAAATCATCTGCATTAATTGCTTAGCCACGCGATGGTTAGAAAAACCAAGAATGTTTATTTATTTTAAATCATACCCATACCCATACCCCTTGACCTGATTTGATTTTCTCTATTTTCCAATTTGTATTCGTAATTCTGTACTATTTTAAAACAATTAATATTGGCGCAAATAAAAGTGACAGCTTGACAGCAAAAAAACCACAACTATAAAAATGAATGTCATATTTATAACTTATGATCAACTTTTATAGCAAAAGTTCAAGAAGTTGAACTTTTTCGATCTCCCAGCATCACAGGGGATATCACATGCTATGAAAATGAAACAGGTATACCTGTTTCCCACTCACATTCATCAATGCCATAAAGTAGGGCTCACATGCTATTTCTTTCTTACAAAAAATGTAATACTAGAAGAAAATAGAAGATCACATGGAAACGCGGCATTAATCATTTGATTTTCGTACAACATGTTCGATGGAAATGTAGCTTTAGCTTTCACACATCGTACTTGACTTCGGATTCGCAACATCTGTCGGACATGTTGTATTGTCTGCAAAACACTGTACTCGATTCGGCCTACATCACTACTATTAATATAAGATTATAATATCCCTCTGAAATGTATTGATATTTTTTAGTGCTATACATCTTCATTCCGTTGCACACGTTAATCCTCTAAAAAACTCGCTGAAGGATTTGAAAGCAATGGCCGATTTTATGGATTCTGAGGCTGAAGAATCTGAGGTAAATATGGGACATTTTGTATAAACTCATCTAAAAACTTTGTTCGATAAAACAGGGGGAGGATTTGGATATTATGAGGAGGATGAATAAACAGAGCAAGAAAGTTGATAGCAGTGAAGATGAAGAAGAAGGTATGTTTAAAGAGGCTCAAATTCCGCTTATACCCTTACGCTAGTTATGCTGTTTTTTTGTTTACGGTAAAACCATCGGAGTGATCAAAATTAAATGAAAATGCTAAATATTTTTCCTTAATTGCCATACTTCATCAAAAAGCAATAAATCACTGATTGGACACATTGTTGCATATGACAAATATGAAATAAGACCACGGGTTAAATTGGTATTATATTTTATTTATTATTTCTTTTTATATTTTTTTTTATTATTTTGTTTTTATATTGTTTATTTTTATTATTTTTTTTTATTTAGTTTTATTTATTATTAATTTTTTCATTTATTTTTTTTGTTATTTATTATTTTTTCTTTTTTTTATTATTTTTATGTATTTAAGTTTTATTTTTTTTTATTATTTTTATGTATATTTTTTTTATTTATTTATTATTTTTTTATTTATTTATTATTTTTTATTTATTTATTACTTTGTATTTATTTATTATTTTTATTTATTTATTATTTTTTTATTTATTTATTTTTTTATTTATTTATTATTTATAATTTTTTTATTTATTATTTTTTTTATTTATTTTTTTATATAGTTTTTATTATATTTTTATATAGTTTGTATTAGTTTTTTTTATTTATTATTACTTTTTATTTATTATTACTTTTTATTTATTATTTGTTTTTTATTTTTTTTTATTTATTATTTTTTTATGTATTATTTTTTTTATATATTTTTTTTTTGTATTTTATTTTTTTGTATTTATTTTTTTTTTTTATTTATTTTTTTTTTATTTATTTTTTTTTATTTATTTTTTTTATTTATTTTTTTTTATTTACTATTTATTTCGTTTATTTTTTTTTATTTACTATTTATTTCGTTTATTTTTTTTTATTTACTATTTATTTCGTTTATTTTTTTTTATTTAGTTATTTTTTTTAATTTATTATTTTTTTTTTAATTATTTCAACATCAACACATTTATTATTTATTTATTTCAAGTAAATATAATTAATTTGGTTAAACTTAGCATAAGCGATAAGTATACTTAGAATACGTTTCTAGATGCTTTAAATTATATAGTAGTTACATTCTGTTGAACAAAACAAGTGACAGATTGTACATCTCTGGTATTCAATGAGAATTTATCTGGTAAAATTTGTCTGCTAATAGCATGTTCTCACGGCAGTCTGAATTAAGTAATTCGGCCTATGAATTACTTAGGTGGCCGTAACAACCCGTGTCCGGGTTTCGGCCGACCTCATCAGCTCTCGCCAGGCGTCTGCTTTGCGCGCGTCTTCTCCAATCGGATACACCAAGTTTGGCCATCCATCGCATGGTCTCCCTCGTCGTCGTTGACCAGCGACTCTCGCCTCGAGCACCTTTTTCGCTGGAACTTCGTCGTCCATACGATGGACATGACTCAGCCAGCGTAGTCGCTGCACACTTATACGCCGAACTACGTTAATGTCTGCGTAGAGCTCATACAGCTCGTGGTTCATTCGGATGCGATAGTCATCGCCGACTCGAACAGGACCGAAAATTTTGCGAAGAACTTTTCTCTCGAACACCCCCAGAGCAGCTGCGTCAGTTTGCAAAACTACCCATGCCTCAGCGCCATAAAGCAGCACAGGTAGAATGAGCGTCTTGTAGAGTGTTAGTTTTGTCGATCGAGAGAGGGCTCTGGAACTTAGTTGCTTACTGAGCCCGTAGTAGCACCTATTAGCAATAATTGATTTCGATTTATCTCCAGGCTGACTTCGTTGTTGTTATTAATAGCGGTGCCAAGGTATACAAACTCCTTGACTACTTCAAAGTTATAGCTGCCGGATGAAACGTGGGAGTCTAGACGCCGCGCTCCCTTGTTTGTAGACAGCATTTACTTTGTTTTACCCTCATATATTGTCAAACCCACTTTGGCTGATTTCTTTTCGATAGAGGTGAAAGCAGCAGTAACATCTCTCTTGGTTCTGCCGACAATATCAATATCATCAGCGTACGCAAGGAGCAGGCCCGTAGACAGGGGGGTTTTAGGTGTTCAAACCCCCCTTAGGGTCCAGAAAGTATAAAGAATCAACACAAATGAGACTATTTAATTCAAAATGTAATTTTTTTATTTATATAAGTTAAATGGAGTTGTTTGGCCATTTCTTTTTAATTGCAATTTTTAAATATTAAAAATAAAAATTCATTTTTTTCCCGACGTTTCGTCACTTTCTTGGCGACATCTTCAGGGGAGATTTTTTAATTTTTTATTTTACATTAAAAGATACATTAAGTTAATTTTGACAATAAACCATTATTTGAAATTACAAAAATTTTACATGACAAACTTTTTTAAAAAACAGAAAAATTTATTTGAACACAAAATTTAAGCGAAACTATTATGGCCTATACGTCAATTGCTCGAGCAAAAATTATTGTCAAAATTAACTTAATGTATCTTTTAATGTAAAATAAAAAATTAAAAAATCTCCCCTGAAGATGTCGCCAAGAAAGTGACGAAACGTCGGGAAAAAATTGAATTTTTATTTTTAATATTTAAAAATTGCAATTAAAAAGAAATGGCCAAACAACTCCATTTAACTTAAATAAATATATTGAAACTAAAATTGGCCGAAAAAATTAACGTAATTTTTTTTAGATAAACTGTGATAATGATGTTAATTTTCTTGAAAACTTTACTTAATTATTGAAACATTTTTTTGGCCAAGTGAAAGATTAATTTTGCTTATAAGAGTCATAATCGTTATATTGGAATTCATCTCCAAGGAGTTGGTATATTAAAAATCAGTTTCAATGGTCAAAAAGTCCCTGATATCCAGTAAAATATATATATAAAAGTTATACCTAGAACGAATATAATTTTGTAAATTGAAGAAAATTAGCTTGACATTTTTTATGCCATATCTCCCAGCAAACCATAGTTGACGACTATGTCGAAATTCCGACTAATTCGTCACTATTTTGAGCTGTCTTAAAGAAATCATTACAATTTCGTTACACAAATATCGGAACAGTATCACTTTTTATACGAATTTATATAAAATTTTGTTGTGACAGCTTGTACGACATATTAAAATGCTAACAAAGTAAAATTTCCTTTCATTCGAACTGTCTGAACGAAATCGTAACTTTTTCGCAACATTTTCATTCGGACTCGTTACGAAGCCATTACGATACTTCGTTACGAAGTCGTGTCAAACCCTTCATACGATTTTCCTTACGATTTCGCATCGAAATCAGATTTCGAAATCGGGAAGATTTCGAAATATTCTTAACGAAATCGTAACAAACATTTCACAATCTTTCCGATTTTGGAAACCGATTTTGTTACGAAATCGTAAAGAATATCGTATGAAGCGGTTGACACGACAGTCGGAATTTCGAAATAGTCGTCAACTATGGTTTGCTGGGTAAGCTTATTAGACCCAAAACTTTTGAAAAAGCATTTATTTGTGGGCTTTTTTTTCATTTTTAAAAGTGTAAAAAAAAATATGAACTACGAAATTTAACACATTATGGGGTATTCCACGTAAAGCGAATGACTAAAAATGTTGACATCTAAAATTTCCAAATAACAGGTTTCGGAAACTCACCTTAAATCTAAATATGAAAAAATTTTTATAAAACATTTTATACAGTCCAATTTTATAGTGATTTGATGATTTTTTAATCATGTTACTAAATTTTCATAAACAAAATTAACAATTACAGTTTTTTAAGCTTCAGCATTTTAAAAATGTTTATTTTTATTATATTCAAAAATTAAAAAACAATTTAGAAGCTCAAAAAATGTTGTTTTTAGTGTTTTTAATATGCAAATAGTTTAAATATAAATCCACAACCGTTTAAATTCTTAAATATTCAAAAAAAGTTACTGTTTCTTTTTGTAAAAATTTATCTAGCAGAGTAATTATTTTAATATTAACATAAACTTATTTTCATGTGATATCTTATATAATAAATTGGATATAAGATACTGGTGATGTGCAAAAACCAGTATTCGAATTACGGTTTTTGAAAAATAGTCTGAAATTTAAATGTGACTTTAACGGAGTCGATTACTCTAATCAAAAAATTTTAATAAAAAAAATATATATAGTAATTGTTATTGAAATTGAATCATGAGCAAATGAAACTGTTAAATGTTTAAAGATCTTCAAATATTTTCTTTTGAATTTATTTAAATTGTTAAATTGTTTATTTAAATTTAAGCCCTTAACGATAACTCGAAATAGGGTTCACACAGGTTCAAATAGTTGTACACAAGCTGGGGATCAACAAAAGCATAAGATAACCAAAAAGAAACCAAATCTAAAGACTAAAATTTTTTTTCTCCCGTTTATATGGAATGTCTATAAAAGTTGTGAATACAGCTTCACCAGCTGAACTTATTAAAAATGTTTGCATTTTTCATAGCTGATTTTAACTTTGATTTTAATAAACTGCAAGGAATCTAACCTATTTTTACCGTTCACATTAATATTGTTGAATTAGTAAAATTTTGTCAGACATTTTTACGGTTTGTGGTAATTTTCGGAATAAAACTTTTTAAAAGAAATTAAAAATTCTCTATTTGGACCATTTTTCAACAAACTATAGGCAAAAATCAAAACACTTAGTACTCAAAATTGATTTGTAAAAAAAAATTAAATAAACTCTTAAAAGAAAACGGATTTGCTTAAAAATTTTCATATCCTTTCTTTCAGTTATTACTGGTATCTACTTATAGATTTTTTATCAAAAAGAGATGTTGTGTGTCAATTTGATTGTTTTTGGTGGGTTTTCTCCAGGATTTGTCCTAGCGTGAAAATCTGGTCTATGGTGGATTTACCAGGTCGAAAGCCACAGTGATAAGGTCCAATCAGTGTTTTTGTAATTGGCTTTAATCGTTCACACAGTACGCTTGAGAGAACCTTATATGCGATGGAAATAATACTGATACCTCTATAACTGGCGCAGATCCTATCTTAGAATATGCTTCAATTTTATGGTGCCCAAGATACGGTTGTTACATTGACGACATCGGTTCAGAAAAAATTCTTCTGTTCTGCTTAAGCAATTTTTATTGCAGAACTAATTTTCATCTACCACCTTATGAATATCGGTTACAGCTCTTGAATCTTCTAACTTCAAAAAATAGCAGAGTTATGCTTAATGTGAGTTGGATTGTTAAGTTTTCTTTCAGAACTAATTTTCATCTACCACCTTATGAATATCGGTTACAGCTCTTGAATCTTCTAACTTTAAAAAATAGCTGAGTTATGCTTAATGTGAGTTGGATTGTTAAGCTTTTACATGGATATGTAGACAGTCGATATTTATTTATTGAGTAAAATTTACTTTAATATTCCTCTTCGTCCTAGAAGATCTTTCGAGTTACTTTACATGAACTTTTGTAGAACAAATTATTGGGTTGGCAACTAAGTAATTGCGGATTTCACTCATAGATGGTTTTTGTTGAATTTTTAGGTTTTCTGACGTAATCGAAATCTCAAACACAATTTGTTATTCGATAGTTGGTACTTCAACTGTCAATCAGTAAAAAATTTTTTGATCGGTTGTGTAGTTTTTGTTTGGCGTCTGTTGAAAAATGGAAAATCAAAACGAACATGTTCGTCATATTTTGCTTTTTTATTTCCGGAAAGGAAAAAACGCATCGCAAGCTCACAAAAAGTTATGTGCTGTTTATGGTGACGAAGCTTTAATAGAACGGCAGTGTCAAAATTGGTTTGCCAAATTTCGTTCTGGTGATTTTTCACTCAAAGATGAAAAACTCTCTGGTCGTCCAGTTGAAGTTGATGAAGACCAAATCAAAGCAATAATCGATTCGGATCGTCACAGTACAACACGTGAGATTGCAGAGAAGCTTCATGTATCACATACATGCATTGAAAATCGCTTAAAACAACTTTGCTATGTACGAAAACTCGATATATGGGTTCCTCATGAACTAAAAGAAAATCATTTAACACAACGCATTAACATCTGCGATTTGTTAAAGAAACGTAATGAAAATTATCCATTTTTTAAACGATTAATAACTGGTGATGGAAAATAGGTGTGTTTCCGTACTCACACTGTGTAACTTGTGGGACACTATTTTCTGTTTCCGTACTTTCTGTGCTTAAAATGGGAGAAGAAGAACAAGCATAAAACCGCTCTCTGAGGAACACAAAGTGCACAGAGAGTGCTAGAACTCAAGACTCCGAGTAAAGTAAGAACAAGCATTAAGAAGAACTAGCATCAACTTCACAAACAAATTTACGATAATTTTAATTGGCGCAATTTACGTTTGACATGTCTGCAGTCAAAATCAGCTGTTTTGTGCTTAAAACTTACTAGAAGCTGTTTCCGTACTTTTGCAGCTATTCTCACATTTAATTTTTACTCTCTCAGTTTGAACTTACACAAATCTTACACAGTGTAGAGTACGGAAACACACCTAATGGGTTGTTTGCAACAATGTCAATCGGAAAAGATTGTGGAGCAAGCCAGATGAACCAGCTCAAACAACATCAAAAGCTGATATTCATCAAAAGAAAGTTATGTTATCAGTTTGGTGGGATTACCAAGGAATTGTCTACTTTGAACTTTTACCACCCCACCGAACGATCAATTCAGATGTCTACATTGAACAACTATAAAAATTGAACAATGCAGTTGAAGAAAAGCGGCCCGAATTGACAAATCTAAAAGGTGTTGTATTCCACCATGACAATGCAAGGACACACACATCTTTGGTCACTCGGCAAAAATTATTGGAGTTTGGTTGGGATGTTTTGCCACATCCACCATATAGTGCTGACCTTGCACCATCTGATTATTTTTTATTTCGATCTTTGCAAAACTCCTTGAATACTTGCCTGATACTTGCAAAATGAACCACTGAGAAGCGCTTGTGGTGACTTTAATTTTGTTTCAGATGTAATTTCCTTAAATTAATCCATGTACGCAATTAAACATATTCTAGATTATCTCCAGTACCGCAGCTGATGAGAATCATTCTCTACCAAGGGATTTAATTTTTTTCAGGCGATTTTTTGCAATATATTACTACCAAGCTAAATCAAATTAGACATGGTTATCCAGACCACGTCCGTCTCGCCTGGCATGTGCAGGAGCTAGGCCCCGTCCGTTACGCCTTGCATGTGTGAGATTCACTCTAATCATTGTTTACAAAAATCTACACACAACAGAATAGAATTTGATTATCCAGAGCAAGACCTCGTCCGTTTTGCCTGGTATATGAGGGAGCTTGACTGTGCCCATCTAGCCTTTCATGTGAGCACAGCTCTAATCAATCGATCTATTAACTATCAAGATGACATCCAGAATATACATACAACCTTAAACATTCTAGCTTTGCAATTTGTTTTTTTTATATTGATACTAAGTAAATTAAGTTAATATTAATTGTTATATTAAAATAATGCTATAAATGAATGTTTATAAAGCTATTATGATTTGTAATTATGTGTACGTATAATAACCTGTTAAATTTTTAAAATGCTATAAAGTCTTAAGGCTTAGCATAAATAAATTAAAAATTAAAAAAAAAATTTAATTAAAAAAAATTAAATTAAAAAAAAAATTAAATTAAAAAAAAAATTAAATTAAAAAAAAAATTAAATTAAAAAAAAATTATATTAAAAAAATTAAAAATTTCAAAATGACAATTTTTCAAAAAATTGTATATATTTTTTTTAAATGTCACTTCAAAGTTTTTTTTAGTCGTTGACCAGCGACCCTCGCCTCGAGCACCTTTTTCGCTGGAGCTTCGTCGTCCATACGATGGACATGACCCAGCCAGCGTAGTCGCTGCACAGTTATATACCGAACAACGTCAATTTCTTCGAAAAGCTCATACAGCTCGTGCTTCATAGTCATCGCCGATAGTCATCGCCGACTCAAATAGGACCAAAGATTTTGCGAAGAACTTTTCTCTCGAACACCCCCAGAGCGGCTGCAGCAGTTTGCTAAAGTACCCATGCCTCAGCGCCATACATCAGCACAGGTAGAACGAGCGTCTTGTAGAGTGTTAGTTTTGTCGATCGAGAGAGGGCTCTGGAACTTAGTTGCTTACTGAGCCCGTAGTAGCACCTATTAGCAACTATTGTTCTTCACTTTATCTTCAGGTTGATTTCGTTGTTGGTATTAATGACGCTGCCAAGGTATATGAACTCCTTGACTACTTCAAAGTTATAGCTGCCGGATGAAACGTGGGAGTCTAAACGCCGAGCTCCCTTGTTTGTAGACAGCATATATTTTGTTTTGCCCTCATTTATCGTCAAACCCACTTTGGCTGATTCCTTTTCGATAGCGGCGAAAGCAGCGGTAACATCTCTCTTGGTTCTGCCGACAATATCAATATCATCAGCGTACGCAAGGAGCTGGACACTTTTGTAGAAAATGGTGCCATTACGATGCACACCGGACTTTCGTACGATTCCCACCATGATGATGTTGAAGAGATCGCAAGACAGTGGATCGCCTTGCCTGAAACCTCTTTCGGTATTGAAGGTTTCGGAGAGGTCATTTCCTACCTTGACGGAGCTGCGTGTGTTGCTCAACGTCATTCTGCAAAGTCTGATCAACTTTGCAGGTATACCGAACTCAGACATTGTTGCGTATAGGCAATCCCTTCTCGGGCTATCGAACACAGCTTTAAAATCGACAAAGAGATGGTGTGTGCCAATTTGATTTTCGTGGGCTTTCTCCAGGATTTGTCGTAGCGTGAAAATCTGGTCTATGGTGGACTTACCAGGTCGAAAGCCACACTGATAAGGTCCAATCAGTGTTTTTGTAATCGGCTTTAATCTTTCACACAGTACGCTTGAGAGAACCTTATATGCGATGGAAATAAGACTGATACCTCTATAAATTGCGCAGATTGTTGGGTCTCCTTTCTTAAGTATAGGGCACAGTACGCTGAGGTTCCAATCGTCGGGCATGCTTTCTTCTAGCCATATTTTGCTGATGAGCTGATGCATGTGCGTTATCAATTCATCGCCGCCGGTTTTAAACAATTCAGCTGACAGGCCGTCAGCACCCGCTGCTTTGTTGTTTTTGAGTCGTTGAATAGCAACTCGAACCTCTTCATGGCTAGGTGGTGGTACTTCCACTCCGTCATCGTTGATTAGTGGCTCTGAACTGCGCTCTCCATGGGCGGCATTGGTGGAAACGTCACCAATAAGTACATTAGAGAAGTGCCGTCTCCACAATCTCAGCACACACTGCGTATTCGTATTCAGATCTCCATTTTCGTCTCTACAAGTGGATGCTCCGGGCTTGAAACCTTGGGTTAGACGCTTAACCTGTTGATAGAATTTTCGTGCATCCTTCTTGCCCTGGTATACCTCTAGTTCCTCACGCTCACGCTTTTCCTGCTCTCTTTTCTTGCGTCTGAAAAGGCGCCTCTCTTCCTTCCTCTTTTCGCGGTAGTTTTCTCGCACGGCTCGCGTTGCAGCGTTTTTCTATAAGCGGCGTTTTCTACTGCAGTCGCAATGCGACACTCCTGATCATACCATTGGTTCCGAGGTTGCGGGCGCCGGAAACCAATGACTTCTTCAGCGGCAGCGCGCATGGTGTGGGATATATGCGCCCAAAGTCCGCCGGCGTCGTCGAGTCCAGAGGTTGGTTGGTTGAGCTTAACCGAGAGTTGAGCGGAGTAGGCTTCGGCAGTCCGTTGTAATTGCAGCTTAGCGACATCTAGCTTTCGTTGCATTCGTGTGCGTATGTTCTTCGCATTGCATAATCGCATGCGGATCTTGGCTGCAACAAGATATTGGTCGGAGTCAATGTTGACCCCCCGAAATGTACGCACATCTAGAACACTAGAGGCATGCCTTCCGTCGATTACAACATGATCAATTTTGTTTCGCGTTTTTTGATCCGGGGACAGCCAGGTGGCCTTGTGGATGTCGAGGTGCTTAAATCTGGTGCTACTAACTACCATGTTTCGCGCCGCGGCGAAGTCAATCAGTCTTAGACCGTTGTTCGTGGAGGTCTCATGAAGACTGAACTGACCGACAGTGGGGCCAAAGATGCCTTCCCTTCCGACTTTCGCATTAAAATCGCCGAGGACTATTTTCACGTCATGGACCGGAGGGTGGTCGTATACGTCCTCAAGGCTAGCGTAGAAAGCGTCTTTGACGGCTTCGTCCTTTTCCTCCGTCGGGGCGTGCGCGCAAATAAGGCTGATGGAGAAAAATTTTGCCTTGATGCGGATCGTGGCCAATCTTTCGTTGACAGGTGTGAACCGGGAAACAAGGTGACGTAGTTTCCGGCTAACAACGAATCCACATCCAAATTCACGCCTCTCCGCATGGCAGCTGTAGTAGATATCACAGTGTGCTTGTTTAGAGCAGCCTTGCCCTTTCCATCGCATTTCCTGGATGGCGGTGATGTCAGCCTTTATCGTTTTGAGGGCTTCCGCCAGTTGGATAATGGCACCTTCCCTATAAAGGGTTCGGACATTCCAGGTGCATATCCGTAAATCATTGTCCGTTTTTCGTTTGCGGTGGTCGTCAACGTAATTGGGGTTCTTATCCGAGGCTGGTTTAGTTTTCATTGGGCAGTAGTAATGTGGCGGGACCCAAACCCTGCGCACATTCCATGTTTAAGGTCTATGGAGTGACCCGCCGCTCAAATTAGCCGTCAAACTGACGGATGCCAGTTTGCCGTTGCCCAGGGAACACCGCGTGGAGGTTTGAGTCGACTTGAGACGATTTCGATATGGATAATGCTGGCCTCGCCAGGTTGAGGCGGTCAGACACGTTGCCATGTGAAGGTTCGCACCCTGTTCCCAACCTCTAATAATGCCTACCTCTATACCAAATTGCAGTACCATAGTATCAATATTATTCGAGATATACTCTTTTTTTGCCATGAAAAGCTTCTTGAGAACATAAGCCGTTCGGAGTCGGCGTAAAACATGTAGGTCCACTTCTCGATCATTTGTGTGCAAACATTTCACATCACTTACAACACAATTGATCATAAGAAGCTCCTTCAAAGTCCTTTCGAGGGCTGAAATAGCCATTTCTTTTTTTTATACTCTTTTTCTATTATTGCCACGCCCATTTGTCGAATAACGCTCATTTTCTTGACGGTAATTTGTAATAATTGTGCCTACACCTACACTAAATTGCAGTACCCTAGTGTCAATATTATTCGAGATACAGTAGTATCTAGTATTGCCACGCCCAGTTGTCGAATACAGCCCACTTTACGGGCACCTCCATGCTTATGATATCTATATGTTCCCCAAAAATTATGGCAATCAGGCATATGGTTTAGGAGTTATCGATGTACATACATTTAAAAAAAAAAACAGAAACCGACGAACTTAAGAACCTCCTCCTTTTTGAAGTCGGTTAAAAATGGGAGTGTCGCACTTTATCTACACTGAATTTTCGGAAATCATTGTAATTTCTGAGCTGTACACGTTTTAATACTGAAATTTGGCATGTAGGTGCAGTGGGGCCAAGTAGCGGTGATATATATAGTGATATATTTAGTGATATAATTAAATGTTGCCACGCCTGTAAAAACTGTATGTATGTATACTAAGGCTTTCATGAAAAAAAATTGCTCGGGTCGGTTCCTCTTTAGAATCCTCTTTAGAATGCTTGCTTTATGTTATGATGATTCCCCAAATATTTCGACTCTAGCGATAGCCATCCGTGAGCTAGAATAGTTTGAAATAAAAAAAAAAAAACAAAAACGAAATGGCCATTTCAGCCCTTGAAATACTTTGACCGAGCTTCTTATGATCAATTGTGTTGTGCGTGTTGTGAAATGTTTGAACAGAAATGATCGAGAACTGGACCTACAAGTTTTATGCCGACATCGAACGGCTTAAGGCCTAACTATAATAGACACATGCTGGCTTAAGCTACTGTCAAAACTGAACGGAAAGCCAGAAGTCTGATGTCAAAATAAAAAAATACCCATGTGCTGACTTTGAGAAGTGTCATAGTATAGTTTATTTTTATTTGTCATAATACTTAGGTGAGATTTTTTTAAAATGAATACGGAAAATAATATGCAAAAAATTAAAGAAGCGAATTCTTTGCTCCTTGGACTGAGTGCTCTAAACAATTTATTGGATTTAGTGAATTTAGTGGATAAAGGAAAGCGATCCTGTTGCGTCCGCGAATCTAATCGGGATCGAAATAGAAACGGTTTTTTAAAGTTAAATTCTTAAAGCTGAAAGAAATTGACCACCAGCAATTCTTTATTTACACCCGAATGACTTCCAGAATGTACAACCTGCTACTGGATTTAATATCACCATATCTAGAAAAGTGCTCTATAAGAATTCCTGTGCAACCAGAGTGTCGTCTAGCTGTGTTACTAATGTAAGTACAGCGATATAGTAAAAATTGTCATATAACAATATTTTTATGATTTCTTAAGATATTTAGCTCAGGGATCATCCATTCAATCCATTGCTTGGTCGTTTAAGCTAGGTAAGGAAACGGTGCGTTCAATTATATTGGAGGTAGCAGAAGTTATATGGAAAAACTTGGGGCCAATATACGTATCTGAGCCAAATATGACTGATTTTATAAAAATTCGCGAAGATTTTTGGAATTCTTGGAATCTTCCAAACTGCATCGGGGCAATCGATGGAAAGCACGTTGCTATTCGAAGCCCACCAAACAGTGGAAGTCAATTTTTTAATTACAAAAAATACTTTTCAATTGTGCTTCTTGCAACATGCGATGCAAAGTGCCGATTTACCTACGTCGACGTTGGTGCCTATGGGAGATACCTACTATGTAATTTTGAGCCGTTAAAAGCAGGATACAAAAAAGTTTGGTACCTTGCTTAAAATTCAAACTATATATTCCAAATTCTTATAAAATGTTTCATTCTGTTACTATTATTCTTTTTTTTCTGTTAACAGGCATATTCCAAAGCAGTAGCATGGGTAAAAGAGTACTAAGTAATCAATTGCCTATCCCACCTGCATAATGTTTACCTAATTCCGATGTAATGTTGCCAAACTTTTTTGTTGGAGATGCTGCCTTTCCCCTTGCACCAAACATGATGCGCCCTTATCCTGGAGACCACCTGTCTACGGACAAGGAAAACTTCAACAAGCGGCTTTCCCGTGCTCGCCGAACAATTGAAAATGCGTTCGGTATTCTGGTTGCACGTTGGCGTGTGTTACTTACTACAGTGCATATGTATCCTGAAAACGCTGAGAAAATAGTTCTTGCGTGCATTGTACTCCATAATTTCATCATGCTTCAAAGCGTTGGTGCTGATAGCTCCAACAATTCCTTGGACGGAGATCCTCAAGACGGCATAAATCTCCAACGTATTCGGCCGTCTGCAACTACTCATCAGTACGGGGGAGTAGCAGTAACAAATAATAGGAACTTGGTGAAAAATTTTTTGCTCCTCAATTAAAATTGAATATTTCAACTTCATATAAACTACACTTTACCCAACAGCAGCTAAAGATGCTAAGCACTTTAAGCAAAAACAATAATGCCCTTAAGAATACTAGCAACACTATCAAAATAACTTCTGCCACCTGCAACCTTCTGTGGTCAATATCTTGTATCTTAAAGAATTAATCTTCATAAATGTATTTTTATTTCAAAGAAACAAATAAATTTAAAATCCAACACAAACAAATATGAAAAACATAATAATTTTATATATTTCCTGATAATAAAGAAAAACTTATAAAATATTAAATTTTTATTTATAAATTATTCTGCCCCTCTCTGGCAATAGCCCTCAGCCTCAATAATTTATTGAACATTTCACTTTTGTAATTGCCCTTTACTGCATTTGGAAGATCTTTCATCATAGACAGAATCGTTTTTAAAAACAATTCGTCCTCATCGGTTTGGGTTTCTTTGTTGGTAGTAACAAAGCTTTCTTCCCATTTTTTGAGTGTGTCCCCAAATTGCTCTATTTTAGAAGCGATGCAAGCTTTTAGACGTTTTGGAGCTGAAGCTGCTGACGAACTGTTGCATTCATCATTCTCTATGTTTTCCAGGTGATCATTTTCGTTCTGAAAACTTCCTTCTGCAGATTCTTCGTTGCAACGTGTTCTAAGATTTATAAATAAAAATGTATCTTGTAAAATGTAAATTTTGGGACCACTCTCGCACCACATATAATGCTATTATATATATATAGCTTCTTACCGACGTGGTTCGATGGATGATTTTAAAAACATAAGTGACTCCATTTACTTCCAAACGACACGTTCACTTGCACCTTCCAGAAGGCTGCTCCATTTTCCGCAGCTCCTTGCTGAACTTTTCACGTAGCAGCATCCATCGCTGCTTGCATTCCAAGTCTTAAAAATTAACAATAACATTAATTAAATTTCCTAATAACATATATTTTAAATTACCAGTTCTTGCACAGCACTGTGCCACTTCCTCCCATGCCTTCTCCTTGCACAATTTGTTGTGGTAAAAAGGATCTCTTTTATCCCACAAGCATTTCTTATCACCAACAGTAGATATAAGGCTTTCAACAAATCCTTCAAACTCCATCGCAACAAATTCTCATTAAAGTTTTGTATTTTTCAACAACTGAATAAAAATTTGAATACACGTTTTTGACATCTGTCTATGCTGTGAGCGATTTGAATCGCTCTATAAAAAGCCAGTGAAAGTCAACGAAAACTTAACGAAACGGTGGCAATTCCAATTATGGGTATGTTCATACATTTACATGTACTCGCTTTAAGTCTGACAGATCCGTGTGCGCATTATAGTCAGGCCTTTATGTTCTCAAGAAGCCTTTCATGGCAGTTTTTACTCTCTGAGGTTTGCCATTGTCTGCAGATAGATGACGGCCGAACTGAAAAATTAATTCAATTGAACAAACTTTCTGTGTCAGATGGGACTCGAACCTGGGTTCTACCGAATACAAGCTACGCATCTCAACCAGTATGCCACGGGATTGTTTGAAATATACTCTAAAAATCGAGTTTTTTTTAAAATATTTACTGGTCAACAAAAACAAACGGTCTGAAATAATAGTCTTCTTCCAATTTACATCAATAAATTTTAAATTTTTTCAGTCGGACCTGAGGTTATGCGGATTTTCATCAATTTTTTAACTTTTTTTTATATTATTTTCACTAAAATTCACATTAAAACTTTTTTTGTTTTGCCATTTTACTTTTAGTCAATTAAACTAACTATTGAATTATATAGCAAAAGAGAAGAATTAAATTGAATGAAATTACAAAAAAAAATTTACACATTTTTTACAGTTTACATTTTACAATTCATTGACAAAAAGTAGTGTGAAAAAAATTAATTGAATTTTAGTGAAAATAATATGAAAAAAGTTAAAACAATCCATAAAAATGCGCATAATCTTTTGTCCAACGGTAATAACACTGTGGAACAAATTCAGGTTAGCAAAGGTCGATTCTGAGAGTGAGGGGAGAAAATAGAGGCTAAATTAGAAGACCCGTATCGCGGTGTTTGTTTATGTTAATTCGAATTTTTTTTTAATCGACCTTCGAACTTTGCAGTCAAATGCCGATTTCAGCATATTGTTTATATGGTTTTTTGGCTATAACTCGTCGACTAATTGATATTTTTTCAATCTGTAAAAGCCAAATTATTGCTAGAGATCTGTGCTAGAGATTAAAATTTTTTAAAAAAATTGATTTAGAAAATTTTTGTGGTGCTTATGAAGCAAAATGTTTTTGTGAAAATATTTTCCACAAAACTAAGCCTTTTTTGCTTTCTGTTTGATCTATAATATGCTTCTCAGTTTCTTCAATTAATTCCATTTGAAAAGAAAACAGTCATAATACAAAACTTGCGTTTTCCAGCTTAATATTAATTGACTTCTCATTTTTTGTGTACCAATTTTGTTCAGTGTTGGTTTTGAAGAAAGAAATTGAAAAAGAATTTATAAAAATATGGAAAAAAATATAATTTTGAAATATAATAGCTATGAAAAGTTTTAAGTAAAAAAATGAAATAAATTAAATTAATGAAGTGGCCAGTTGCCGTTTAGCAGGCGGCTGTGGATCAACATCACTGCTCTTTCTAATATCTTGGCCATCGTCATCATCATCAGAAAGTTGGATAATTTCGTCCAACAGATATTCTGGAACTTCATCTTTGTCTTCCCCTTCTTCCTCTTTCTCCTTGTCTCCCTTTTCTTCAAAGGTGTTTTTATACCACCAACAAATTTCAGCGAGTATTACATCTGGAGACTTCTTTCCTCTGTATCTGAAACGAAAATAGTTTTCAATCGTTAACATGTTTAAATTGTGCACTCTGACAAAGATATTAGAAAAATCTAGGAATCCAAAATATGCACGCTCTATAGTTACCTTATTTCAAATGGAAGCGCAGTTTTGTGATAACGTTCGCCTTGCTCATCAGATTCAGTTGGCCACAGTTGAGCGAGTTGATCAAGATGCTGATGCAAAAGATGCATTTTGTAAGACATATTAACCCCAATTTCATCGGAAGCTGCCAACATGTTTGCAACAGATTGCCTGTAGTTGTCTTTGCGTTCTTTACCCAAAAGTCCTTTAATGACTGCTTTCAATGCGAGCCATGCATTTAATTCTCGGTCTGTCAGAATTTGGTCAAAATCTTGACGACTCATTAGTTTCCGTATGTCGGGACCATTAACAACCCCTTCCTGTATTTTGGCGTTACTTAGTCTTGGAAAAATGTCTTTTAAGCGGTTGAATACTGCTGGTCTTTTTGCGATACATTTAAAAAAAATTTTAGCAATGCCAAGTTTAATGTGGAGCAACTGCAACAAAATTTTCATTTCAGGAACAAGACTTTCGTCTTTAGGCCATTTTCGTACAATGCGACAATTCCAGTTATGCTGTTTGTATTGGTTTCTTCCTTTTATACCTTCTCCGTATCGTGAATCCCAATCGCACAAAAAACACGGATATTTTGGACGGCCAGATGCTGTTAAGCCTGTAATCAATGAAAATATTTTGAGGTCGCAGCAAATGCGCCACTGGTGTTCGTTATATTTGACTACTTCCAGAATGTGTTTCAAATTATCGAAATTTTCACTAGTGTCAGTGCTATACGCAATTGGAACAGAAGGCATTCTATTTGTCTTGTGCAAAAGCACAACTTTTAAGCTGATTAGTGAACTATCGATGAATAAACGCCAATCATCTTTTTTATAGGATAACCCTATCGTCTCCATTAACTTTTCATTATCGTTGCAATAAGCGAAATTTTTTGCATCATTCACATTGAAGAACTTTTCTAACTCTTTTTGGCGTTTTCGATATGCTGTTACTTTGGTACCTTTCGCCAGCAAATTATTTCCTTTCAAAAATGAAGCCATTAGCTCTGATTTTTTCTGAGTCAAACTCAAATTTGCAACAATTCCATCCAATTGGTTTTGTGTGATTAGGATTGGGTCCTTTGACGTTTTTTTTTTATTCTTATTTTTTATTAATTTATTTTTATTTTTTTACGATTTACTGGCACAACAAGATTCTCAAGAATTCTTATGGACAGTACCAGCATTGAAAATGTACAGAACATAGTGTATTAACTTATTCTAACTTATTTTAACATATCAAACTGTATATAAAGGACAGAGTACAGTTTTTATGCTTATAAACTTAAAACTAAGATGTAAAAACTTAAAAACTTGAAAACTATAAAACAAACATGTTAAAGAAGTGTATATCAAACTTGGGGACATATATAAAGATAACTGCTTTTTGAACTGCACAGCGTTACTACAAGATCATAAATAATTTGGTAGTCCGTTCCAAAGACGAATAGACTGAACATAAAATTGTCTTTCAGAAGTTAAGCAAAGATAACGCGGATTATTTATTTTGTTAGTGCGACTGGAGCGAGAAAAGTTTATTCTTGAATGCAAGTAAGTAGGTGCATGAGTATAAATAATTTTATGCAAGAACAAAAGTGTGCGGTAGCTTAATAGGTTGTTAAAGGTCATATTATAAATTTTTTGAGCGTATAGTGAAACATGGTCTCTTCGTTTTAATCCATATACATATCGCGCAATATTATTGTACAGCACATTTAATTTTTGTTTATCAGAATTGTCGCAGCCAGCAAAAATTTCACAACCATAAAGTAATGTTGGGACAAGGTAAGTTTTAGCAAGTCGAAGCCGAATATTCAGTGGCGTAAAGTACTGTGTTGTCCAGAGAGCACGGAGCATACCATAAACCTTACCGACAGTGGTTATTATATGGTTATGCCAGGTTAAAGTCCTATTAAATGGTACACCTAAATTTTTTGACGTCGCAACATACGCAATACTGAGACCATTTAGGGTGAGGGGTGGTACTGCTGTAATATCAAAGATTTTTTTTGAAATCACAAGGTACTTAGACTTGCTTGGGTTAAGGCTTAAGCCGTTGCGACGAGCCCACTCACCTACTCTCTCAAGAACATTACTAAGGTGTATCGTAGATGTGTTTAAGTTTTCTTTTTTAGAATTATAGTACAATTGCACATCATCAGCGTACATGTGGAGTGGTCCAAAAGAACTAAAAAGCGCACATAATTTTCATCCAAACTAGCACGCAACTCTTCAGACACATCGATGAGAGCAGTGGTACAGCTACGCTTGGCCCTAAAACCTGATTGCCTCTCAGTTAAGAGATTGTATTTATTTAGGTGTGTATTAATTTGCTGACACATTATCTGCTCCAATGATTTAGAAATAAAGGGGAGAATAGCGATTGGACGATACTCGTCGTCAGATTTCGGTATCGGAATAATTTTTGACCTCTTCCAGTTCACCGGAAAAACAGACATTCTGAGTACTGTATTGAAAACATAAGTGAGATAAGGTAGTATATAAGGGAGTAGGATCCTCAAGAAAATTGAATTGATTTCATCATAACCCACAGCATTTGATTTGATTGACATAATACTTTTTTGCACGTCAGCTTGGCTAACACATGCAAAACTGAAATGTTGGCTAGCATCAAGTGAGTTGGTAACACTAAGGTAAGTATTTACTCCCACAGAATGCATAGGAACGTTTGTGAACTTTTTATTTAATTCCTCAACATTAACATTAACACAGCCACCAACGTTTTTTTTTAACAATTCCAATACTGCGTATTTCTTGCCATTTCTGTTTAGTGCCTATAGCTGAGCTAAATTTTCTACCGTAAAAACGTTTTTTGGCTATTTTTACACTTTTCACAACGAGCGCACGTAAACTTTTGAACTCCTCATACAAAACTGTAACCTTATAACGTTTCCACCTATTATACGCATTATTGCGCTGAGCTATTAACCCTTCAATGTGTTTGCTGAACCAAGGGCGTTGCTTATGCTTCAGTTGGACACACTTCAAAGGAACAAACTCATTAAAAAGCTTATTAATATTGTTTTGCAGAAATACAACCTGATCATTAACAGAGATCATGTCATAAATTAATATCCAATTTACGTTGGACACAGCAGTTTGAAGACAATTATGGTCAACATTTTTGAAGTCACTGTAACTAAAACTACGTGAAGTATAGCTCATTTGGAAATCATAAACGATATAGATCAAATCGTGCTTAGAAAAGCTTGGAGCTGATAGTTGATCATATAAAAGTATTTTTGTTTTATCGTTTACAAAAAATAAGTCCAGAAGTGTATTGTTAGTTTTTGTGTAATGAGTTGGTATTATCACATTTGCAGGGAATATTCCTAAAACTTCCATATTTTCTATTAAAGTACTTTCTGTTAGTAAGTTACTATTGAAATCTCCAGTTATAATAATTTCTGTAAAAGGTAGGGCAATATCCTCAAGAGTAATTAGAAACGGTGTAAGATCGATATAGCGATTCGGTCGGTAGACACATCCCAGGAGCAAATTCTGTTCGCAGTTAGTAATGACCATAAAAACGTATTCAATATCACTATACGGTGGTGACTTTAGAAGTATTTTACTCTCAATATTATCTTTAATATATATTGCCACTCCACCTGCGTGACCCACCCTATCCGAACGAAATATTTTATATCCATTTAAATTAAACAGAGAATCTGGCATATCAGAATTAAACCAAGTTTCACTCACACATACCGCGTCTACTTCAGAACCTTCAAACACATATCTCAGCTCATCAATTTTGTTGACAAGGCTTTGCAAATTTAGATGATAAGCCTTAAATCCACTTTTTTGCTTTCCAAGAATTCGGATCAAGTTAAAATTACTGTCTTGGGAACGAACATTTACAGTATTATAATAATTTAACATAACTAGAAGTAAATATTAAAGCATTTATTTGTAACGCGTGCATTATAAATCTAAGAGCTTCATTCATAATTGTAGTGTACAAAATCTCAACACATGAATACATAAGATGAAAATATATAATTTTACTTGCAATTTACTTGCAAAAACTATTAGTGCAGAACAGAACAATGGAAATGATGTTATGCGAAGCACTCACGAAAAAGCTGATCATTGTTAGCTTCACCACTCCCACCAGTGTTAGGAAAAAGCCCAATAAGTTGTTGCATAGAATCGACACATATTGCATTATTATTGCCGACACGCTTCACATGAACAATACCACGGCGAGTGAACGCTGCAGACAGTTGTTGCTGCTTTTTGAGACGCAGCGCCTGATGCAAAATAGTTGAATTTCCTTTTGTTAGGCCTTCATTCATATAGATGGGCTTAGACGAATCAAACCCCGTATGATGTAGGCGTAGAAGGTCATTACTTGAACGTCTAAATCTAGCCACACTGCTAAGAACAATGTTCCTGTCGTATGCTGACTCAAATTTTATTACAATCGTCGTATCTCTATTGCTAAGGTTCGTAGATTTGTTTTGGTTGAGCCGAAATATGTTTTTAACATTAGCAAGCTTGATGTTGACAGAGGTGCATATTTGGGATAATATACCCCGCAGGTTTTCATCTTCAAAATATGGAACACCATTAAGACGTAGATCGCAAGCAACAGATGCATTATCTTGTCTATCTAGCTGTGTCTTCAATACTTCAACCCCTTTTCTAAGAACATCAACTTCAGCAGCAGCCTTAACTTCAGTCCTAAGAACACCAACATCAGCAGAAGCCTTGATATCAGTCTTCAATAATTCAACCTCTTTCCAAAGAGCTTCAACAACAGCAGCATCTTTAACAACATTCGTTTTTATATTGTCGATTTCACCTCGAAGAGTCACGACTTCGGCTGTATTCTCTTCGAGTCGGGTTACTCTTTTTGTGATGTCACAGAGATCTGTCTTGATTTCCGAGACATTGCGGCGTAACTCATCTAAAATTCTATTTTCACTAGCATGAATTGCGCTTGTGATTTTTTCATTTATAAGTTCGTTCTGTTTATGAAAACGAGCATCCAACATTAGATTAAGTTGGAGCATAAATGATTCAGCGCCAAGATCAAACTTCGGTGTTGTTGGCTGTTTGCTTGTGGTTATTGCAATAGGTGGAGTATTGGTTGCTTTTAAAGAGCCTGAATTTGCTTGCGCTGCTAAGTAAGATGGATTATGTTGCATCGGTGGAGAATGAAGAGAATTGCGGCGAGCCGCAAGACACTCTTTACATCTATACGATTTGTTGTTCTTCTGCATGAACTCCAGATCACTTTTTTTGAGTTTTACACATTGACAATGGAAGAACTCATTATAACCCACGCGTTTTATTTTTTTCTCATCATCCAAATGACGTTCAACTCTTGCTAGGCATACACAAGGCATTTTCAATAATAACAGTAGCAGTGAAGAGCTGAAAAAATAGAGTCTTGGACTGCAGCAGCTGATAAGAGCAAGAGCAGGGAAGATGATAAAGCGCAAGCACGGTAGAAAACACTGATAGCTCGGATGACTCAATTAGTTGTCGGTTCGAGCTTGCTGTCGATTGAGCAAGGTTGCAGTTGATTTTTATTTATTAGTCTTTTCCTCTTTGTTATTTCTTAATATTTGTTTATTGCGGTATTATGCGGTATTATTTATGTATTAGTTTGAGTTTTTTTTTGCTTTATATGAACAAATATATACCATGTTAAGCAACGAAAAAACTTTTTTGTTTTTATCATAGAGCACACACAAAAAAACACGTCCGTCCGTCGCGAACAACTTTTTACTTTTGACGTTTCATAGGATTTACATAGGATTCACCAGGGTCGTATTCTGAGAAGAAATCCATGGATGTAGCAGCTGCGGTTTTAGTACTGATATCTGTTTGAAGATCAATACTTCGGTATGTTGGTACTGGAACGAATTCTGAGTGCGGTAATGGTAATTGGGCATTTGGCACTGCTACATAAGTTTTATTCTTTGCTTTCCTTCTATTCAAAGTTTTATGGTAGTTGATACATCCATAGCAATTTTCTTCTTGATGCGGGCTGTTGTCTAACCACATCATTGGTATACGTTTCCATTGCATAAGAGTTGAATAACAATTAAAGCAAACTTTTTTAGAGGCATAGTTTACGTCAGTGATAAACTCTTGCGAGAAATATTGTTAATAGGCTTTCAAAAAAAAAATCACTCGCATTGCCACATTTTTCATCGCTTGCTATAAAACGTTCACAAACATTACAAAAATGGTCCATTTTACATTTTGGTTCCGACATTTTTAATACAATATATATTATACAATGTTTTCTTTGTTATTTTTATGAAACAGATGCACTTAACTTAAATCACTCACAAAATTAAATAAGTTCCAAAAAAATTAATAGCGAATTTTATCACGTCCGAGCGAAAATTAAAAGACATCAGCTTCGGCTGAGTTTCGAGTCTTAACTGAATCTTTATTTTTGAAATTAGTTCGCTTGTACGAAATAAAAAAAAATCGCTACCTATGCGTTGGTTGAAAACAAAAAAGTTGTTTTAATAATTCCTAATTCTTGCAACTTCCCTTTTTAATTACTTCTACCTAAATCGCTATTTATTTAATGGTTTTGGGATTTTTAACGCAAATTATAGACTAAGACCATTTTCTTTTCAAATGAAATTTTTTGAAGAAACTGAGAAGCATATTATAGATCAAACAGAAAGCAAAAAAAACTTAGTTTTGTGGAAAATATTTTCAAAAAGCATTTTGCTTCATAAGCACCATAAAAATTTTCTAAATCAATTTTTTAAAAAATTTTAATTGTTGCACAGGTCTCTAGCAATAATTTGGCTTTTACAGATTGAAAAAATATCAATTAGTCGACGAGTTATAGCCAAAAAAACATATAAACAATATGCTGAAAATCGGCATTTGACGCAAAGTTCGAAGGTCGATTAAAAAAAAAAATTCGAACTAATATAAACAAACGCCGCGATACGGGTCTTCTAATTTAGCCTCTATTATCACCCCTCACTCTCAGAATCGACCTAACTCCTGCTAACTTGAATTTGTTCCACAGTGTAGTTTAAGATTTTTTGATGTAGAATAACTTTTTATACCAGCAAATATTTTTATTCGAAATATTTTGGGGATCTTCATAACATAAACCATAGATTATTTTGAAGAACTGGACCGAAAAACTTTTTTTCTATGTAGCGTGAGGCGACTTAATGTATATACGTATGTGGGTATATGTGTATATCACGTTAAGACTCCGAAACCGCTAAGCCAATTTTTAAGCCAAAGCCTTGAGAGTGTCTGGAAGTCTGGTGCCGATCATAAAAGGCACCTTAAATACACCTTAAATTTTCGATATCAAACAGTTGTGGAATTATAGGTCGCCCAGCCTTGGAATACAGTACTCGACCTCAATTTACACATGCCGTTACACTGGTAACATTTTATGGGCGTTGGACGAGGGGCGTGGTACTTTTTCAGCACCCTAAATTTTCGATATAACTTTCAAAATAAGTCACACATCAATGAAATTCGGTACGAACTTACTGTAAAAGCATGGCCTCACTAAAGCTACACCCTCTTTTAGAGGATATAAGCTAGTCTTCTATGTATTTAAAAATGGATGTATGTATGTGGGTATGTGGATATGTGGGTATGTGTGTATATCACGTATAGACTCCAAAACTGCCGAACCAATCTCTATGAAATTTTTATCGATACTGAAGCAACTTTCTGAAAGTGTTCCTGTGAAGTTTGGTGTTGATTGAACAAGGGGGCGTGGTACCTCCCATACAACCCAAATTGGCCTAATCGCCCACAAACCAATAAAATGCTATATATCAGGCGGTTTTAATCGTATATAACTAAAATTCGATAATTTCGTTCAGATGGTTACTTTCGGTGACTGTACAAAAAATGGGCGTGGTCATACTATATCTACGCCAACTTTTCAGAAATCATTTTAATTCCTGAGATGTTCAAGTTTCGATAGTGAATCTTTGTATACAGGTGCTATGGATCCAAATGGCAGTCACTATGTAAATATAAATGTTGTCACGCCCACTTTTAGCGCCCAAAAATTAGTAAAAATGCTTAATATCAAACGGCTTTTGCCGTAGAAGACTAAGATTTGGTAATTTAGTTCATATGGTTATTGTCGGTCAATGTTCACAAAATGGGCGTGGTCGCACCATATCTTCGCCGATTTTATTGAAATTATGCTTATTCCTGAGTTGTACACGTTTTGATAGTGAATGTTGGTATGCAGGTGCTATGGGTCCAAGTGGCAGTCATTATGTATATATAAATGCTGTCACGCCCACTTTTAAATGCCCACAAATCAGTAAAAATGCTTTATATCAGACGGCTCTTACCGTAGAAGACTAAGATTTGGTAATTTAGATCATTTGGTTACTGCCGGCAACTGTTAAAAAATGGGCGTGGTCTTAGCATTTATACGCCCATTTTTTCGAAATCATGCTTATTCCTGAGTTGTACACGTTTTGATAGTAACACTTGATATGCAGGTGCTCTATGGGGCGGTCAATATATATATATTAGAGTGTATCGAAATGTATGGACCTAAGTTAACACCCAATTCCACTCCTAAATAATGAAATAGGACGGAACGACAATGCAGAAAATATATATTTTTTTTTAATGAATTCCAGGTTCCCCAAATAGCGGTTTTCTATGAAAATCGTGTGTTGTACTGGAGCCCATCTAACGGTAAATTTTTTATAAAAAATACTATAGATATCGATTTACTATTAAAAACAACTTATGGATGCAAATTTTCAGAGATATCGGACTACGTACAAGAGTGTCAGCATTGAAACAAAAAACCATTATTTAACCTATATTCAACTAATTTCGTACTGGATCCCATCTTACAGTACAGTTTTTTACAAAAACCACCACAGATATTGATTAACCATTAAAAACAATTTATTCATGCAGATTTTCAGACAGATCGAACTACGTTCAGAAGTGTCAGCATAGAAATAAAAAAACCATTATTTACCATATTTTCGATTACTTTTGTACTGGAGCACATGTTAAGACACACATTTTTACAAAAACCCCCATATATCTCAACCACTTAAAATAACTTATGCATGGAAATTTTACAAGAGATCAAACACGTACAGTGGAGCCAACATAAAAATTTAAAAACCATTTTGTACTGGAGCCCATCTTAAGGTACACTTTTTTACAAAAACCACCATAGATCTCAGTTAACCATTTAAAATAACGTATGCATGCAAAAATAGATTAAACAACAGATCAAACACGCACAGTGGTGGCAGGTAGAACATTTTTTCTTTTAATGAGGGTTCAGCTTAGCTTAAGTTCCTGATCTGCCTGTTATAAAATTTCATAAGTACCTGATCTTTTATGTTCGAAGCAGCATAAATTATTGTTTGCTTTTGCAAAAAAAAAAAAAAAAATATGGAAGCAAATTTTTAGATTTCAAGCCAGGCAGTTTTTTGGTTTCCCGATTTCTTGACAACTTTCGTACTGAAGCTACCTTAGAACTACAAATAAACTAGAAGTTGATTACACAGTACAACACATGGTATTGGAACTCAATTCTGAGAACTGCACGTGAAAGTAGCCCCGAAAAGAAGAAGCATCATTCGTTTTCTCAAGTTACATGCCATAATAATTTAATATCGATTTCAAGTTAGTAAGTAATGTATACGGGAATTTGTCAAGTTTTTGGTTCTTTTGTTTGACATAACTCGAGAACCACTACTCCGATTTAGCTGAAACAAATTTTAAAAAAATTAAGAATTACAATTCCTTTAATCTGTTCATATAACGTTTCCCTACATAAGCGACAGTTTCGCAGTTATAAATAAATTCGTAAAAAATCCAAAACTGAAAAAAGTGTTAAGTCCTATTACTTTCACGTAACATAACCTATGAACAAAAGAGACATAGATCATGAAAATCAATGTACGCGTTTCGCTTTTATTCATTATTAAGTAAAGGTATGAATTTCAAAAATTTGCTCAAAATTCTTTGGAAAAAACATTGATGACTTTTTTTACGATTACAGAATTAAAAAAAAAAGGAATAAACAAAAGGTTATTTGATTTTTGTAATTGCGGTACCAAAGTAATAAACTCTAATAAATGTGATTCTCAGATATAAAAAAAATTCCAGCCACATTTATGAGTTTTGAACGTTTCGAAAAATTTATAAAGTACACCTGAATCAGGTATATAGCCAGCCTTAAAATATGCGCCCATTCATTTTGCTTCATTTTTTGCTCAATAACTGGATTACAAATCCACAAAAATGTTTTTTTCTTTGTAAACTTTATTTTGCATGAAAATAAAAATTGCGATTCATATCACAGCTATTCTAACACAAAATATGACATTTTTATATGTTATCTATGCATAAAAACAAAATTTAGAATATTTTCAATTATTGTCAATATCCATCCTCGTTGAAGTTGACGTTTAGCCACAATGTAATCCAATTCCATTTGTGTTAGCGGTTGTGGTGCATTTTTTTCAATATCGGGCGTCCAATCAGCATCATTCAAATTGGTCGGATTGGTGAAAACGGTTTCGGTTTACAGGGACACAGTATCCAGACTCGGAGGCTTAGATGTATCGGTATCAGCAGCGCATTTAACTGGAAGTGTGGCAGTAAAAGCAGCAATTTATGCTTTTGTTTTCAATCGTTTTCTGTTAAATCCATGACGATAATTTATGCATGCGTAGCACCTGGATTCATAATGTGTAGTTAGGTCTTCCACCCAAATTACTGGATTCATAAAAGACAACTTTGCACCTTTTCCGTGTATCCACATTATAAGGGTATTATAACAATTTTTGCACACTGATCGGCGTTAAATTTGCACCACTTAAATCTGCTTCATCAAAATAATGACAATACGCTGTTTTGAATTCCTCAGCAAACAATTTTTTTTTGATCCGGTTTGTCTATTTTTGGGACACTTGTTATTTTCCATATTGAAATATATTATGTTTTCTTCTTATTCACTTTTAAAACCGGAGAAAATTTCACTTGTACTTTTCGAGTTCGTCGACACTTGTTGAATGACAAAAATCGATCAGTGAACACCTATAAATACTACGTACTTTTCAATATTTTACTGACATGTACTAATGAATTGCTAAGCTGCAATTACAACGGACTGCCGAAGCCTACTCCTCTCAACTCTCGGTTAAGCTCAACCAACCAACCTCTGGATCCGACGACGCCGGCGGACTTTGGGCGCATATATCCCACTCCATGCGCGCTGCCGCTGAAGAAGTCATTGGTTTCCGGCGCCCGCAACCTCGGAACCAATGGTATGATCAGGAGTGTCGCATTGCGACTGCAGTAAAAAACGCCGCTTATAGAAAAACGCTGCAGTCAGCTGCAACGCGAGCCGTGCGAGAAAACTACCGCGAAAAGAGGAAGGAAGAGAGGCGCCTTTTCAGACGCAAGAAAAGAGAGCAGGAAAAGCGTGAGCGTGAGGAACTAGAGGTATACCAGGGCAAGAAGGATGCACGAAAATTCTATCAACAGGTTAAGCGTCTAACCCAAGGTTTCAAGCCCGGAGCATCCACTTGTAGAGACGAAAATGGAGATCTGAATACGGATACGCAGTGTGTGCTGAGATTGTGGAGACGGCACTTCTCCAATTTACTTACTGGCGACGATTCCACCAATGCCGCCCATGGAGAGCGCAGTTCAGAGCTACCAATCAACAATGACGGAGTGGAAGTACCACCACCTAGCCATGATGAGGTTCGAGTTGCTATCCAACGACTCAAAAACAACAAAGCAGCGGGTGCTGACGGCCTGTCAGCTGAATTGTTTAAAACCGGCGGCGATGAATTGATAAGGCGCATGCATCAGCTCATCAGCAAAATATGGCTAGAAGAAAGCATGCCCGACGATTGGAACCTCAGCGTACTGTGCCCTATACTTAAGAAAGGAGACCCAACAATCTGCGCAAGTTATAGAGGTATCAGTCTTATTTCCATCGCATATAAGGTTCTCTCAAGCGTACTGTGTGAAAGATTAAAGCCGATTACAAAAACACTGATTGGACCTTATCAGTGTGGCTTTCGACCTGGTAAGTCCACCATAGACCAGATTTTCACGCTACGACAAATCCTGGCGAAAACCCACGAAAATCAAATTGACACACACCATCTCTTTGTCGATTTTAAAGCTGCGTTCGATAGCCCGAGAAGGGATTGCCTATACGCAACAATGTCTGAGTTCGGTATACCTGCAAAGTTGATCAGACTTTGCAGAATGACGTTGAGCAACACACGCAGCTCCGTCAAGGTAGGAAATGACCTCTCCGAAACCTTCAATACCGAAAGAGGTTTCAGGCAAGGCGATCCACTGTCTTGCGATCTCTTTAACATCATCATGGAGGGGATCGTACGAAAGGCCGGTGTGCATCGTAATGGCACCATTATCTACAAAGGCGTCCAGCTCCTTGCGTACGCTGATGATATTGATATTGTCGGCAGAACCAAGAGAGATGTTACCGCTGCTTTCGCCGCTATCGAAAAGGAATCAGCCAAAGTGGGTTTGACGATAAATGAGGGTAAAACAAAGTATATGCTGTCTACAAACAAGGGAGCTCGGCGTTTAGTCTCCCACGTTTCATCCGGCAGCTATAACTTTGAAGTAGTCAACGAGTTCGTTTACCTTGGCACCGCCATTAATGAAATCATTTCGCCAAAAACGAAATCAGCCTGGAGATAAAGCGAAGAACAATAATTGCTAATAGGTGCTACTACGGGCTCAGTAAGCAACTAAGTTCCAGAGCCTTCTCTCGATCGACAAAACTAACACTCTACAAGACGCTCGTTCTACCTGTGCTGCTTTATGGCGCTGAGGCATGGGTAGTTTCGCAAACTGACGCAGCCGCTCTGGGGGTGTTCGAGAGAAAAATTCTTCGCAAAATCTTCGGTCCTGTTCGAGTCGGCGATGACTATCGCATCCGAATGAACCACGAGCTGTATGAGCTCTACGATGACATTGACGTAGTTCGGCGTATAACTGCAGCGACTACGCTGGCTGGGTCATGTCCATCGTATGAACGACGAAGCTCCAGCGAAAAAGGTGCTCGAGGCGAGGGTCGCTGGTCAACGACGACGAGGGAGACCATGCCTCCGCACTTGGTGTATCCGATTGGAGAAGGCGCGCGCAAAGCAGAGGCGCCTGGCGAGAGCTGATGAGGTCGGTTGAAACCCGGACACGGGTTGTTACGACCAACTAAGTAAGTAAGTACTAATGAATGGACGCATCCAGGTATCCAACGGAAAAACACACATCATTAAAAAAGTGCACGTCCATTTTTTCCCTTTAATTGACTAAACGGAGTACATTCATACTTTTACTTAATTGTGAATAAAATCGAAACGCTGACATTGATTTTCATGATCTATGTCTCATTTTGTTCATAGGTTATGTGACTTTACGTGAAAGTACAGGACTTGACACTTTATTCCGTTTTGGATTTTTTATGAATTAAAAAAAAAATTTTAATTTTCAGGCAAAAATTATTTTTTTTCTTCATACATTTATTTATAACTGCGAAACTGTTGCTTTGTAGGGAAACGTTATATGAACAGATTAAAGGAATTGTAATTTTTAATTTTTTTAAATTTGTTTCAGCTAAATCGGAGTAGTGGTTCTCGAGTTATGTCAAACAAAAGAACCAAAAACTTGACAAATTCCCCTATACATTACTTACTAACTTGAAATCGATATTAAATTATTATGGCATGTAACTTGAGAAAACGAATGATGCTTCTTCATTTCGGGGCTACTTTCACGTGCAGTTCTCAGAATTGAGTCCCAAATCAATGAGCTGAAAAATGTTGTACTGTGTTATGGTACTATACCTAAAACTGATTGCCTTTTTACGAAAAAAAAAAATGTACGAAAAGTCGTGTGTAAACATATTGTTTATTTCAAAATTAATTAATTTAACAAAGTAGCTGTCCTATTAGGATATACTTTTAAATTCAATTTAATAAAAATCTTTTTTTGTGTCAAATTTGGGACGCGTCGATCGTGACTCCAGAGTTGAAAACATAATTCCTTGTCGACGTGCCTCCGAAGCAGCCACGGTTGATGATTCTGTGACGAGTTTGACATGTCTTTCCGTGTCTTTAATATGACAAGGTGTTTCAATTATTTCGTTGTTCAAGATGGCATCACCAATCTTTGCAAGTTTTTCGATGCTTTCGTATGACATTCTACGGATGTATGGTGGTTCGGTATAGTACAAATTCCAATCAATCATGCTGTAGTAGTTTTCGAAATCGAACAATGATGTTTGGAAGAAAATAAGTGCGAATTTGTCCGAATTTTTCTTCGGACTTCTCTCTTGCTCGCAAAATTTTTGTGTATCCCATAGATCGTATATTATGATCGTCAACAAAAAACAAAGCCAGCAACAAATTTTATGGGTGCGCAAAGTAGCAATTGTTTTTAAAAACATTGTCAACAATTGTCCGATAATTTGAAGGCAAATACCTTGAATTTCTTAAGAAATTAAAAAAGTTTACGCTGCCGAGCGTGACGAAATACTGATGTTTAATGTTGAAATACATTGGAACGTAGCCCCGAAAAATGTTTGTTGCCAATTCCTGTAAGTCTTCCATTGGTTGTGCTTGTGACACGACATAGCGCAAAACTACTGGCTTTTGTGAGCCTACGCGCGTGATGGATGCGTCCCGGTTTTTTATTAGCAAAAGTCGTTGAACAAATGCCAGTCGCTACTGCAGTTGCTATATCAAACAAATATTTTTGATCGGTACTTTCGACAGTAATTCCGATATTTGGTGGCATACTTCCCTCAACAGATGGAATTGCTTTAAAATTTGCAATCTAAAGAAATAAATAGAAATAAAAAAAGTATCTAAGTTAGTAAATGAGAAATAATTTGAAAAAGGTTTAATGCCCTTCTTTGTGTAGACAGAATAAGTATTTAGTACGCACCGTATTTTCTACGTTTTCTATTGCTTTGGATATCTTGCCGGTTGTTGTAGCTGGTCCAGTTGTAAACGAAGAATCAATTTTTGCAAATAAATGGTGAAATGGCAATTCATTAAAATGTAGCATGCAAATGAACCAATGTAACGGTCTATCCAGATCAACCTCCAAGCAGCGTATAATTCCATTGTTGATGCCGATGTTTTTCACTTCGTCATTAGAACAAACACCAATTAAGTTCGATATATTGTGATCCTTTGTTTTGAAAAAGTTCAAGTAATCGCTTTCGCTGGTCAGCTCAAAATTGTCTCTTAAAGTGTAAGCCTCTAAATTTGCTGATATTAGTCCCTCAATACACTTTGAAATTAACATTCGACGCTCGCCACGTTGGTCAAAAATTTTCTGGAATTTGGTATTGAACACTGCACGAACACTCATTTCTGGCACATTTGCAATGCTTACTTACTTAGGTGACCGTGACAACCCGTGTCCGGATTTCGACCGACCTCATCAGCTCTCGCCAGGCGCCTCTGCTTTGCGCGCGCCTTCTCCAATCGGATACACCAAAATCGGATACACATTTGCAATGAGCAATGTCAAATAATTCATCATTGAGACTATTTATTAAATGTGGAATATTTGCACGAGTTTTATGTTTTATTATATCCTGATAAGTCGCAACGACTTTGTTGACTTTTTTTTATGATTCCATTCGATCATTTAATTGGTATTGTAGTTTTTTTTCATATATCGATAATTTCATATAAGACGAGGCTAGAAAAGTTTTTCAACGATAACCATTGTTTTGTTGTTTGGCCGCGAACCTCACATGATGCCGGTGTTATTCGACGCAAGATATCTGCTTTAGTTGGTAAATTTTCGTTGCTTAAAATACTCGGCTTGCCCAGAATAAAAATATCTTCTTCACAGAGAACAATTTCAACCACCGCAAGTAGATTAATTAAATTAAATTAAATTAAATTAACTTAAATTAAAGTCGATTAAATTAAATTATATTAAATTAAATTAAATGAGATTAAATTAAATGAGATTAAATTAAATGAAATTAAATTTAAGATATTAAATTAAATGAAATGAAATTAAATTAAAAATAAATGAAATTTAATTAGATTAAATTAAATTAGATGAAATTAAATTAATGAATGAATAAATGAGTAATTGAGTAAATTAATAAATCAATAAATAAATAAACCAATAAGCTCAAGCTGGTCAATGCCAGACCGTCTTTTTTTAATCGGACGGAATAAGGATCCGTTAACTGGCGCCCGAGCAGGGACTGGCAAAGTGTTCGTGTGTGATCCTGGCGTGATAAGTGAATAATCCAAGTATAATTGGATTATTATATATATTATACAAATATAAATAATAATTGCAAGTGACTACTTGGAAAATTAATAAGTGGTTGAAGTTTCAACACAATAAGTAAATAATTCCAATAAATTTCATAAGAAGCCCCATTTGAAAGTGAATTTAATATGCTCGAATTTAGCGCAACTTAATAAATGAGAATCACAGCTTGAAAATCATAAAAAACATTAATTATTTGCATTTAAAATAAAAGTTGGATTTTTATGACTGACTCTGCAATGGCTGAATGCCATAAATGCAGGAGGTCAATTCGTGGCGAAACAGGCGTAGCATGTGCTGGAATATGTGGCAAAATGTGGCACTGTGCTGATAAATGTTCAGGCCTCAATCAATATTCATCAAAGGTATTGGAAGAAAATGCTTTATTAAAGTGTATATGTGAAGATTGTGTCCAACTACTTCATAATGTAGACTTTGCTTTGAAAGATATTCAAGATGGTGTCAACAAAAACAAAATAAACTTGGCTGAATATAAAACCGAATTTGAAGCGTCATTAAAACAAAATGAAAATGAAATCAAACAATTATTAGAGGCAATTGAAAAAAGATACGAAGAAAGATTAAAGAAAATAGATAGTGCACAAAAAATTTGTGAAAAGAATGTTAACGAAATAAAAAATATTTGCGCCGTCGTAAATGATTTTGAAAATAAAAATAAAGACATTTATAACACAATTGAAAAAAACAGTGTAAAGATGTGCGATGAAATAAAAAAAGCAATAAAAGAAACAGGCGATCAACAAAACAAACTGTCATTCGCTGAGACAGTAAAAAACAATACGGTATTGCCAGATTTGAAAAAACAAGTGCCTTTAATAATTAAACCCAAAGAGAAACAAAAAATTGTAAAAACAAAGGAGGATTTAAACAATAAGGTGGATCCAGTTAATCTGAATATAATAAATATTGAAAATAGAACAAATGGAACAATTGTGATACAGAGTGAAAATAATGAAGAAAGAGAAAAAATTAAAAATGCTATAGAAAATAAAATGAGTGATGCATATGAAATAAAGGCCCCAAATGAAAATGATATGTCAATAATAATAGCAGATATGTCATTTAAATATAATGAAGTTGAATTAATAGAGAAAATTAAGAGGCAAAATCAACAATTACAGCAACATGAAATAAAAATAGTGAAATCTTTTGAATACAAAAAATATAATAGAACAAAATATAGTGTAAAAATAATAATAGATAAAGATACTTACACAAAGATTAAGGCGGCTCAAAAATTGAACATTGGATGGGAAAGATGTAGAATATTTGATGGAACCGATATAGTGCAATGCTTTAAATGTTTAGGATATAATCACAAAGCGGGCGATTGTAAAAATGAAGAAAATTTGCTATAGATGTCATGGAAACCACAAGTCAAAAGAATGCGAAAAGGAAATAATAAACAAATGTGTCAACTGTATTAGAGCGAACAAAAAACTAAATATGGGACTTGATGAAAATCATGTCACATCAAATAGAGAATGTCCAGTATATCAAAATAAGCTGAACATGAAGAAGAAGAGGCTAGGGTTAGTGTTCTAACAACCACAGGAGATACACGGTATTTACACAAATATATGTGGATTAGTAAACAACTACAATCAATTGGAGATAATTGCTGATGAGCAGGACCCAGACTTTATAATCCTAACAGAGACCCACGTAACAAAAGACATTGATGAAAGTGAGATACAATTACTAGAATACGATCATTACAATACGTTTTCTAATTCAACCAGAACAGGAGGCGTTATTATCTATTTTAAAAAGCTATGGAATGTCACGAAAATTGGCGAGAAGATTTCCGACTCAAATTATTGGATTAGTGCATATTTGGCTAAGATCGAGGAAAAACATATTTTAATAATGGCGGTGTATAGGTCACCAAGTAGTAGTGAAGCGGAATTCTGTACAGTATTTGAGGAAATAATCGAGGACATATGTGAGACAAATTATGATATAATAATAGCAGGAGATTTTAACATAGATTGGAACAAGGAAGATACGTACAAAATCCGACTAAAAGGTCTTTTAAATGATAACGGGCTGAAACAAATTGTTAATGAATATACTAGAATAGCACAAAACTCTAGCACAATAATAGACTACGTAATAACAAATAATGGTAATATTACAACGAGAAACAACAGTGCAAATAAAATAACAGATCACGAAGCTATAGATATAAAAATCGAATATACAAACCAAAAACAAAACCAAGAAAATAAGAAAATAATAGAAGTATTTAAATATAATAAAGACGTTTTTAATAGAGAACTCAGTGCAATTTTAGTATGTAGAGAAAATGATAATGTAAACGACTGCGTTAATATAATTGATACATGTCTCGAAAACACGGTTAAAAAATGTACAAATAAAAAAACAATAAATACAAGAAACGATACAAAAAAATGGTTTACCGAAGAATTAAAATCACTCAAAGAAGAAAAAAATATTAAATACCGAATTGCAAAAACGGATAAAACAGAAAATGCGTGGAACGACTATAAAGCAATAAGAAATATATATAAAAATAAAATAGAAATTGAAAAAAACAAATATGTAAATAATAAAATAAATAATGCCAAAGACCAAAAAGAAATGTGGAAGGAAATAAAAGACTTAGTACTAAAAAAAAATGAGACTGTGATAAAAACTGTGATGGTTAACAATATAGAGTATAAAGATAACTATGAAATAGCTACCCAATTTAATAATTACTTTGTAAATAGTATACAAGTAATAAGAAATACAATAGAAAATGTGCAATATACCAACAAAATACCTGTGATAAACTCTAGATTTAAATTCCGTGCAATATCTTTAACAGAACTTAAAAACACTTGTAAAAACCTAAAAGATAAACCCGATTTTAACAAAGTCTCAATTAAAATAATTTTAGATAACTGGAACATTGTCGGTAAAAATATGTTAAATGTTATAAATAAATCACTCGAAATTGGGATTTTTCCCGAAAATTGGAAATACTCAATGGTAACCCCGGTAGAAAAAGTGGCTAAAACAAACAAATGTGACGAATTCCGCCCAATAAACACGTTAAAAACATGTGAAAAAATTTTAGAAAAAATTGAAAAAGAACAATTGGAAAACTATATGGAAGTAAATAACTTATTATCAATGTATCAGTCGGGATTTAGAAAAAAATTTTCTTGTGAAACAGCAGTTAACTATGTGATAAATAAATGGAAATACAGAGACGCAAAAAGTAAGATAATGGCACTTTTCTTGGATTTTAAAAGAGCATTCGAGACCATAGATAGAGACTTATTAATTCAAAAATTAAATATGTACGGGATAAGAGAAAATGAATTGCAATGGTTTAAATCATACCTTACAAACCGAAAGCAAATAACAAAGGTTAACAGTATTAAATCAGAAAAAATTGATAATGAATTTGGTGTACCACAGGGGTCAATATTGGGAGCTTTATTATTTATAATATATATAAATGATATGCCCAATATTTTGGAAAAATGCGAAATTGTTTTATATGCTGATGACACATTAATTTATGCTAAAGGTAACACAGGGAAGAATGTGCAAATAATTTAAATAAAGACATGAAAAACATAAACAATTGGCTCAAAATGAACAAATTAAAACTTAATGAAAGTAAAACGAAAATAATGGAAATCAACATGAACAGTAACGTAATTTTTAAAATTAATGATCAAATAATTGAAAAAGTTAATGAAATAAAATATCTCGGTTTCATAATTGACAAGGACTTAAAATTTAAACAGCATGTTGAATATATATGTAAAAAAAATCGGTAAAAAAATCGGGTTCTTTAAACGGGTGCGAAATAAAGTATCGATGATAACGGCAATAAATATGTACAACACAATAATAAAACCACATTTTGAATTCGGCTCCACAATACTATACACTTGCTGCACAATAACACAATTAGAAAGACTGCAAAAACTTCAGAATAAGGCTATGCGTGCAATATTAAAATGTAACAGATATACTCCAATACAAGCAATGCTTGATACGTTAAAATGGCTTAATATACAACAAAGGCTGGCACTTAATACAATAATCTTTGTCCAAAAAATGAAGATGGGAAATGCTCCAGAATATTTAATTGATCAGCTAAACTATGTGGGAGAAGTTCAACCATATAATCTACGAAACGCAGACAACTTTAGACTACAAAGGGTTACAACGACAGCAATGCAAAGATCGCTCTTCTTCAAGGGACTAAAACTATATAATACGATGCCTAATTTTATAAAATCAGAAAGAAATATTAATATCTTTAAAAGAAGTATCTCAGAATTTGTTAGAAATAATGGAAATAGCACAATTCGTGAAAATTTATAAAATTGTTAAATATCATGTTATGAAGTTCAATTAAAAGTATAATAAATACTACTATTATAATAAAAAAAAAAAAAAAAAAAAAAAAAAATAAATTTCAACATAATTTCAATAAGAAGCACCATCTGAAATACGATCAAATTTAGTGTAATAATTTTAGCAACTTAATAAGTGGGAATCACCATTAGATCAGATAAAAAAAATGGAGCGACGTATCAACGTGCTCGAGCTGACCGACCGCCGCACGACTCAACTTCACCAAGTTGAGCAGCTGGTCATTAGATTAGAACAGGGGAATGATGGCGGCATGGAGCCCCGGTTCCTCTACGCGCACCACAAACCGAAGCGAATCTAAAAGAAATAGGCAAACTTCCAGATTGCGTAAAGGAGATTGCGTACTGGTATTCGAGGAGAATCCCGGGCAATATGTCTCGTGGATTCACTGCGTGGAGGATATTCTGAAAGACTACAATATAGTCCGGGATAAACCGATCTATAGGGCGATACTTCAGAGTATCCACGGGAAAATCAGGGGCAGCGCTGATACTGCCCTGATCTCATATAATATTTTTGAAGATGACTGGGCGTCCATCAAAACATGTCTCTCCCTGCATTATGCCGACAAGAGGGACATCAGAACCCTCGAATATCAGTTGAGCCAATTAATGCAGAAGGGTTCAAAACTGGACGAAATTTATGCGACGGTGAATTACCAGTTTTCGCTCATCATAAACAAAATCAAGACAGAAAAGTATTCACAAGAAACAGTGACGCGCTCATTGAAACATACGGAAATAGGGAGTTGTCAAGGATGTTAATTGTTCAAAAGCCGCGAACTCTCACAGAAGCATATTCTGTTTGCTTGGACATACGAAACCTCAATTTCAGAAGGCTTCCAGTGCATAACGTAGCAGCCCCTAACGCGATTACGATTCCCGTGAATCAAATGGGGAACGGTTACAGATCGGTGATGCCGCCGAAAAGATTCAATAGCGCCTATTATGACAATAAAGTCTACAGACCCCAGAGAACAACATTCAATACCCCGTTCAGCTCACAGCAGCCACCAACCAAACCTCCAAAACCATTGGAAAAAATGGATGTTGATCGGTCAATTCAGTCGCGCGAAGTGAACTGTATGAACAGGCCTCAGAATAACAATTATACTAATAGATTCCAGGGGAACAATCCGTTTAAGAGACGGGCGGCCTCTGAAAACTTTCCTCAGAAGTAACAAAGGCTGTAGAAGAGGGGGCTACAGAAGACCAAGTCATTTTTATGAGGGACGCCACTCCAGCGTTCCATATATAGATTACGTGACAAGGGACGGAGCTGTGCTCAAGTTTCTAGTAGACACTGGAGCAAACAAGAATTTTATCAGCCCGTCCGTCGCAAAAAATTCATTCACCACATTAAAAAAAAAATATTTTTGGTAAATTATTCACGAGGTTAAGGGGAGGTTTTTCGAAAAGGCTGGTAACAGTTCAGTTATCACATTTTATGTGTTGCCTGGCCTTAAAACATTTGATGGTATAACTGGGGACGATACCCTTAAAAGCTTGAAGCGATCATCGACAGGAAAAATAACTTCATGTCCCTAAAACCAAACATTAAAATACCACTTAGGGAAAAAATGTCTACGAAGGTTAACCATGTCGTAAATAGGGACCTTCCTGAAGACGACAAAAATGCTCTCAACCGTCTTATACAAAAATATGGAATGCTCTTTGGGCCAATAACCAGTAGCGAAATGGCTAGGACTAACATTAGAGGTGAAATAAAAACGACGACAAGTGAACCAATTTACACGAAAAGCTATCCTTATCCGGCCTGCATGCGCGAAGAGGTAGAAAAACAGGTAAACGTTTTTATTCGCCCTTCTAAAAGCCCATATAACTCGCCTGTCTGGGTAGTGCCAAAGAAAGCCAAAACCTAATGGGGAAAAACAATACCGAATGGTAATTGATTTTAAACGGTTGAACTCTGTCATAATCCCTGATACTTATCCCATCCCTGATATCAACTCGATATTAACTACCAAATCCCAATGAACCCTTCGGATGTGCAGAAAACTGCATTTTCCACAATGAATGGAAAAGACGAATTTTTGAGATTACCATTTGGCCTCAAGAATGCGCCTTCTATTTTCCAACGCATGATAGACGATGTGCTCAAAGAGTTCATTGGTAAAATCTGTAACATATACATTGACGATATTATTGTCTTTGGAACAAATGTGGAAGATCATTTAAGAAACATAGACATGATTTTTTCAAAATTACAACATGCAGGTCGGAGAGTAAATTTGGAAAAAACAAATTTTGTAAAACCCGAAGTAGAGTTCCTCGGTTACGTTATAACTCCTAGTGGCATAGACGCCGATCCAAATATGGTTGCCGCCATGCGGAAAATCGTACCACCTGAAAATCTTAAACAGCTTAAAAGCTTTTTAGGGATGACTTTCAATTACCAAAGATCCATTCAGGATTATGCTAAAATCGCGAAACCACTACCCAACCTAACAAAGGACGAAAACGCTCAGGTTAAGGCCAACCAATCCAGGCGCGTGGCTATATCGCTCGATGAAACAAAACTTAAAGCATTCAATTAACTAAAAAATCTCCTATCATCTTCTGACGTTCTGGCTTTCCCTGATTTTGAAAAACTATTCAACCTCACAACAGATGCCTCGAATTTTGCTATCGGCGCGGTACTTTCACAGGGTGAACCTGGAAAGGATAGGCCAATTTCATACATTTCCCGGTCTTTAAATAAGGCTGAAGAAGTGTATGCCACCAACGAAAAAGAGATGCTGGTAATCGTTTGGGCCCTTGATAATTTGCGCTCATACCTGTATGGTGCGAAACAAATTCAAATATATACTGACCACCAGCCACTCGCCTTTGCGTTGGGAAATCTTAATTTCAATGCAAAGTTGAAACGCTGGAAAGCGCGTTTCGAAGAATATAATTGTCAGCTTGTCTATAAGCCAGGCAAATCAAATCTGGTGGCAGATGCTCTTTCGCGGCTCTGAACTGAAGTCGACCACTTGACCGACTCTACACGTATTGAGCCTACTCACAGTGAACTTGAGAACTCTGAAACTGATACCGCAAGCGAAGAAGGAACACAAGATCCGATAGTACGTAATAATTCAGGCACCGACACGGCAAGTGAGGGTGCAATGCACAGTGCACAGCAGGACAGCACCGATCTAATTCTACATGTCGAAGCCCCGTTGAATGCTTTTAGAAATCACCTCGTTATCAAAGTAGGAAACCCCATGCGTTGCAGCGAGCAGCCACATCCTGGGTTCAGTCGACATTTTATCTCTATGGAGGTAATAACTAGGCAAAGTCTCACGCAACTCTTAATAGAAGTATTGAATCCTGCATTGATAAATTGTATAAAGATCCCAAAAAACTCCTTCAATTACTCCAAGATGTTTATTTACAGCATTTTACCAAGTACATAATACGGATAACGCAAATAATGATAGAAGATGTAGCTTATCAGGAGCGTGTTTGTCAAATTATTGAGAACGAGCATAAAAGAGCTCATAGGAACTCGAGGAAAAATAAAGAACAAATTCTCGAGAAGTTTTATTTTCCTCACACGAGTAGCTTGATCAAGAGGAACACCTCCACATGCGAAGTCTGTAAACATAACAAATACGACAGGCATCCTGTTAAACCAGAGCTTCAACCAACCCCTACTCCTACCTACCCTTGCAAAATAGTTCTACCTACCCTTGGCTTCTTGATAATTGTCAGTCAAACCGTTCGGACGTGCTTTTGATTTTACTCCGCTATTTTTTAACCGACACAACTAAAACAAAATCAAAAAAAAGTGCACCTTCTGCTAAATTAACTTTGAACTATTTGTTGTTTGTGCTTAAGCTGCTGGTTACTGTGGATAATCATTGCAATTAAAATAAAATTAAAAAGTGCATTATTTGCTGTTTACTTCAACCATAAAAAAAAAATAACAAAAAAATAATTCCCCATACATTAAAAACAATAACAAACAATTAAAAAACTCTATCTGCGATTTATTTAATAATAATTCAGCTTTTTAAACTACTAAAGCTGCTGCTTACTGTGTTTGACCCAGAAAAAAACTGACCCATATACCAAAAAATACAACAATGTAATTCACTTGCGTCTATAACAACTGCACTATTGAGGACAAAAACGTGCCAAAAATTATATGTATTGACCTGTGCGGAAAATCATACCACGGTATCTGTGTGGGAATGACAAAGAGAAGCCTCAACTACATTCAAGAATATGAGGCTCATTTCAAATTCTTCTGTGACGAGTGCAGGGACTTGTCACTGTCACACATTATGCTTGCTATAAAGTGTTTAAGTGACTCCCTAAAAGTAATGCATTCCGATAACAAGCAATTGGTTAATAGTATACCAAATCTCGACTTGCTAAATCATGTATTCGATGGCATATCGAGAGTTGAATTTTTGAGTAAATCAAACAATGCGAATATCTCAACTATTTCTAAGAACTTGAAATTGTTGACGAAATCTATAAGTGACCGTGATAAAACCCTTCAGTGCAAAGCTACGACCGAAGAGCTAAAATCTGAAGTCAACAAAATTATTGAACTACTTAAAAAAGATGATTCAGCCAACAATATACTAAGTGCTCTGAGGTCTTTGCGTAATGATGTGGAAACCGCGATCCAATCTACCTCAAGAAACCTCGAACCATCACCATTGCAACCTGATCCAATGTTTGAAATATTATTTGAATAAATAAGTGATATCAGTGACGATATGGTTGTGCTCCGGGCAACGCTTGCAGATATAGTGGATGAGGTTAGATCTGCGCCTAGTCATGACCTCACAGATCCCTCACCATAATTCATCTTCCGTCTTTCATGAAATTTTGGAAGCGTCCAACCATTCACCATCAGTTTATTCCTTGCCACCAAATAAGCCAGCTTATCTAAACACTTCCACTGCATCCGCCTTGGAATTTGTAGCACCTATAGCAGCGCCGCGTAGAGTTATTGAGCGATTTGGAACCTCGTGGACTATCACAGAATGGGAAAACAGGATCCAAAAGCTTAAGTCTGCTAATCAATTTGAATCTACCACAGTATTCATCAAAGGTTCTCCCTCGAAGACATCTATATCCTCGGTGCGAGAATACTTCTTAAAAAAATTTCGCATCTCCATCTCCGATTGCGAGAAAACATCTCGAAGCCGTGCAAAATTTAGCAGCTTTAAAGTTATCATGCCCACCAAATACGCTTGGCTGGTCCTGAGTGCCTCCGATGGAATCCAAACTCTTGGAACTATTACAATATCAAAGTGGACAGATAAGGCCGCGGGAGTACTCCGAAAGTATATAAAACTAGCAACTATAAGTCAAACTCATACACGAGCTCTAACATTAAAATAACTAATCCTAAGCACAACACCAATAAACCTAAAAATTTGTCTAACTCTAACATAAATACTAATTCTTACTCTTACTTTTAGAGTCCTTCTAAAAGTTGTAATAGTTCTAGCTCAAACTCTTCTCATTCTAAATCTAATCTTAATTCTACCTCTATATCCAATTTGCAATCTAAGTCCCATCATAATTTAGATACTAATTAAAATCTTAAAACTAACATCTTCCCAATACTCTCTCCCATAGTCAACCGGAATACCGCTCCAACTAACAATACGGTGAAAAGCAATCTAATAGCGAAAAAATCTTCCACTTATCCAAGACGGGTTTCATTTAATCTAAACAACAACGAAACCAACAATGATAATTATCCGAATTTCATCCACTCCCATACTCTAAATCCATCACCACCAACCGAAAGTGTCTATAAACCTATTCCGGTTCTAAATGTGCCTTGTGATCAACCTGGTAGCCCTGCGTCATTTCTAGATCCTCTACTTCCTCCAAAAGTCAAATTGACATTAAATTCTTGCGCAGACACTGAGAGCAGATATGCTCTTTCTCGTCTAAGGGAGAACAGTGTTTACAACAACGTTCGTTTATATCTCGCTTATATGCCTTTTTGTTTGCTTTCACGAACAACTTGGCGTAACGATTGATCAAGTCAAGGCGGATCTAGACACATATGGCGCTCACGTCAGAACTAAACAAGTGTCTCTTCTTCAAAAATCACGCAAAGAGCAGCAGCAATATTATCGTCCTTTACTCAAATTTGTTAAACCTATTTTACCATAACTGTGGTGGCATGAGAAGCAAATTACAAAAACTTTATGTTGACGCCAAATCATGCCACTTCAATGTACTAGTATTCACTGAGACATGGTTAAATGATACTTTCAATAATGAGGAAGTTCTTGACAGTAATTGGACTGTCTTCAGAAATGATCGGGACTACTCCTCAACAGGTCTTTCACGAGGAGGAAGAGTCCTGATAGCATCTCACAATTCTCTCTCAAGTGAGCTTATAGAAACACCTACCCACGAGCTCTTCGATCACCGAATAATTAGAATTTGCTTAGGAAATAGTCTATATTTGTACATTGGTGTCGTTTACATTCCTCCCTGCTCAACAACATACAACGAGCTATGTGAAACACTGTCCGCCTTTGTCTCTACTCTAAATGAGGAAGATAAAGTTGTTATTCTTGGTGACTTTAACCGTCCAAATATATCGTTTGTCACCGATGAAAATGACAACTATCTTCTTCCTGTTAACCTTTCAAATATTATAGATTTCACATTGCTAAGTACCTTTTACGGCAGTAATCTGCAGCAAGTTTCTTCTGTACAAAATCAAAATGGGAGATGGTTGGACCTAATCTTTACTAGCGCATATGAGGAAGTAAAGGTTAGCCCATGCAGTGATGCAGAAAATTTGTTAGCTATCTCTGTTCACCATACGGCCTTAACGGTTGCTTTCTCTTCTAATGAAGTTACCTTTACCCAATCTTATAATAACTCCATTGCGTACGATTACCTCAACGCCGATTACGAAAGCATAAAATGTTATCTTAATGCTCTAAACTGGAATTATATTCTTTCCAACGTAGACGTAGATAGCGCTGTCTCTAAATTTTATCAGCACATTTTTACAGCTATCGAAAGTTATGTGGCAAAAATAAAGAAAAAGAATAAGCTTTCAGAGCCATGGCTAGATAGAAATCTCAGATTTTTGAGGAATCAAGAAATAAAATCCATAAACTTCTCAAAAACACTGATAATGTAAGCGATGAACTCAAGCTAAGGTATGACGAGCTATCAAAAGAGTTCTCTATCAAGTTAGAAGAAGCGTACAAGTTGTACACTAACCTTATCGGTGAGAAAATCATCCAAGAACCGAAAAAATTCTTTGACTTTGTTAACTTGAAGCGTAAATCTAGCGGCTATCCATCGTCTATGTTTAAAGGTATTGTCAATTCGTCCAACCCTCATGAAATCAGTAACTTATATGCGGATCATTTTAAGGAGGTCTTTTGTCAATCTACTACCCAATTTGAAGCCTCTTCTCCCAGCTCAAATATTGTGGTGGATAGTATAAATTTAACGCAGGAAGAGATTTCTAATGCCATAAAAGAACTGGATTTATTTAAGGGACCTGGACCGGACCTTATTCCTACAAGCTTCCTGGTGCGATGTTTAGACCAACTACTTCTGCCGTTATGCATAATTTTTAACGAATCACTGTCTTGTGGGACATTTCCTTCATATTGGAAATCATCCCATCTAACACCAATTTACAAGAGTGGAGATAAAAGGTCTGTTGAAAATTAGAGACGCATAGCAATTTTATCAGCCGTTCCAAAACTTTTTGAAAAAATTATTTGTGATAAGCTAACAAGTATAATCAACCCACGTCTAAATGAGCAGCAACACGGCTTCCGTAAGGGACGATCTACAACATCCAATCTCATGATCATGGTATCGGATGTTTTAATAAATATGGAAAAAGGGCACCAAATATATGCTGTTTATACAGATTTCTGTAAAGCCTTCGATAGAGTTGATCACAGCATGCTAACATGTAAATTAGAAAAATTCGGTATTAAGGGAACCATACTAAGTTGGCTAAAATCATATCTCGACGGCAGATCCGTCGGCAGTATGTTAAATTCCAAGGAATTTTGTCAAAAAAAATTGCAGCCTCCTCAGGAGTTCCGCAAGGCAGCCACCTTGGTCCTCTTCTTTTTAACATATTTATATCAGACTTGTCAGAAGTTCTGAACGATATTCCACGCCTTATGTATGCAGATGATTTAAAAATGTACTAAGCAATCAAATCAGAGATAGATGCAAATTTTTTAGTCAAAACAGTTGTCTCTTGAGCAATGGTGTATCCAAAATAAACTGCATCTTAATATCAATAAATGCAATGTTATTTTTCTCGTAAGAACAACATGGTACTACATACCTACCACCTCAATAGTACCGAGCTTAAAAGAGTCAATCATGTAGTGGATCTTGGAGTAGTCTTGGATTGCAAGATGCGCTTTAATTTGCACTATGACAAAATTTCGTCCAGAGCCAGCAAACAGCTTGGTTTTATAAAAAGGCGAGCAAATGAATTCAAGAATATTTGGGTCACTACATCCTTATACTGTGCGTTAGTGCGGCCAATACTTGAATATGCCTGCATAATTTGGAGTCCGTCCTTCGATTCCCATAGCGAAAGTATCGAGTTTATTCAAAAGCAATTCTTACTATACACTCCCTTTAAGCATGCCCTCTCTAAATTTGTTGGAAATAAGTACTATCCAAGTCTCTCTCTCTTCCTAGTTAACCCAGCCTTTTATCTTCTCTCTTTTTTTCTCCTCTTTCTAGTATGTAAGTATCTTTTACTTTTATTTTTAATTTTCTTTCTGCCCCTCCTTTTTGACGTGTTCGTGAAATCATGTCATTTAGGTGGGCGGGTTACGCCCACTTCAATTCGTACATTTTCGAACATCAAAACAAGGAAAGGGGAGAAGAAATAAAATAAAAAAAATAAATTTAAATTAAGTTAGAATAAGTAAATTGCCTTGTTTGGCCAATAAATAAATAAAAATCGTACATGTAGACATTTGCGAGTTAAAGGGTGAAAAATTCCTAAGCTGCATAGACAAATTCTCGAAATTTGCTAAGCTATTTTACATACGCAATAAATCGTCGACTCACTTACGAACAAAATTAACTTAAGTCTTGCACTATTTTACTGTTCCAAAGGTCGTTGTAATCGGCATTGAGAGAAGTTTTCTGAGTCCTACAGTGTCAAATTATATAAGGTCCCTAGGTGTTGAAATATATCTGACACCAACCAAAAAAAGTGAGGTCAATGGGCAAGTCGAAAGACTACACTCAACCCTCATAGAAATATATCGTTGCCTTGAAAAGGAAATCAGAGCACGTCAGACGAAGGAACTTCTTCATATAGCGGTCGACCGGTATAATAACTCCATTCATTCGGTCACCAACAGGAAGCCGAGTGATGTATTTTTTAACCGAACCGAACTCATCAACTACCAAAACCTAGCCAACTTCCGTGACAGGGTCCATGAGGACATAAGAGCTCAAATCGAACGCAACCAAGAGTTTAAGAACATGCGGCTTAACAAAAAAAGAACAAAGCCAAAAAAATTTAATAGCGGTGATACTTTTTTTATTGCCAATAAACAAATCAAAGCTAAACAAATCCAATATATAAAAAAGAGACAATTGGCAATGACCATAAAGTCACCATAACTACATCTGGAAAAAAATGCCATAAATCACGTATCAAAAATATATAAAAGAATATAATAAAAAATTTCTTGTCACCACACACAAAAAATTAAAAACGAAAAAGAATAAATAAAATAGAGCATGCCTCCCGTGTGGGTGTGGGCATGGCAGAATTATAAGGTAGGGCCGAGTCGGAGAGAAATGGAGTAGAAAGCAGATTAAAAGAAGATAGATGTAAAAATCAGCTGTTCATCGCGAATTTCTTTATGTTCACGTTTCGCAGTTGCTTTTAGGTTAGAATTTGTTATAGGATTTTTTGCAATTTTAAGACTTTCACATTTTATAGTTTTTATTAAACTTGTTATAATATTTACACTCAAATTATCACAAAATTAACACACTTGACCGCACTGTTTGCAATTTTATGGGAGGAAATTAAGTTGATGCTACATCGGATGTCCAAGCCATCAACAGCTGCTGGCCACCATGCAACTGGCGAAGGTACAAGAGGGCAATGCTGATGCCTTGAAGTTAACCTATGGCTCCTTGGTTTTGGTGTGCAAGGCTTTCTTCTCGCTTTACTTGCACAATTATCACAAATTAAACACACGTGTCTGCACTGTTTACGAGTGATGGCACTCAGCGAAGCGGCCCTACCTATTGTATCATGGGTGTGGGGTAGAGAATAAGAAAGCACAATGCGAAGTGCCCTTTTTGTAAAAATGGCACAAAATGAAAAATTGGGAAAATAATAGAATACAATTAATTAGAAATCGAAATGGATAAGAAATCCAAGCGGTAAAATTAAGCTAAGAATAGATTGAAAAAACGCATTGAAGTTAAGGGGAAATAAAAAAAAAACAAAAAAGATAAAATTTAGCCATTCCATAAAAACATATATGAACCATTTCAAAATCTTATTTTATCTCTACATTCTTACTATGATAATCTAAATCTTGTAAAATTATTTTTAATTAGTGCTATTCAAAATTTAATAAAAAAGAACTGACTACTACGAAAATTACATTATATACTATAGCTTCAATAAACCTATATTTTTAGGTATTCTTAAATAAACAAAAAAGTTGTATATTGCAGACTACCTTTTGTAGCGGCTTCGCAATGCATACAGATCTTCGACTATAAGGCACCTTTAATTTCTGTGAAAGATGGAAAAGGCTGGATCATCAGTGGTCATTTCAAGCATATGCATTTGGTGGACTTGGAATAGTACGAGCAATTATTGGAACAAATGACTAAATTCGTTGGTAAAATTATACGAAACTGCGATAGTAAACATATCCTCACCTTTCATGCTAAACAGGTCAGAGATCGTATCCAGCTTCTCAAAGGCAAAACATTGAGGCAGACGCGTTCAATTGAATAGCGTGCTTAAAAGCGAGAACGAAATAATAGGAAATAACAATCATCAGTACACAATTAACGAAAAATTGTTTTCTATGAGCCAGGACATATTCAAGAGGGTTAATCGTCAATAGCCAAACCAACGCAAAAAACATAGATGACATCGAACAGCTTACTTTAAGTCAGATTTTAATCATCAAGGATGGGGTGAGCGAAATTGTACGGGCTTGTCAAATGGCAAAAAGTGGTGTAATAAATACCAATGCAATTGACAAGGAGGAAATTAATAGGATTATATCAGAAGTCGTAACGCTGCCATACGAAAGTGAGATCGAAGCAATTCAATATGGAAAACCATCGATATACACCAATGGCTCGACCTTACTCTATATCATTTCAATGCCCAAAGTCAGAAAAGATGAATACAACCTGCTATTAACAAGAGCTTCAATTATTGAGGAGCAACAAGTTGACTTGGAATTCAATAAATGCTAGTCAGCCAAAAGGAGACGTTCAGGATTATTGGGGAATGTCTCTTCATAAGCGGCACAACTGTTTGCGGCACAGAAGCTTTAAAGGTGCTCCAAGAATCAGACTGTATACCAAGGTTACTCAAAATTGGCAATGCTAGTTGCGAATATCGCATCAACAATAACGAGGTCTTCGAACTAATCAAGGACGACACAATTTTTGTTACTAACTTAAAGGGTAATTTGCTCGCTAACCGTACGTCAAGAGCACCAAAGGGAATATATGTTATTCAGATCGAAAATGAGACGGTACATCTTAACAACAAAACGTTCTCGAGTACCAGCGCATCGAGTCTTCAACCCTTACCATCGGTACTGACCAATATCACCAGTCAGGGCCACAAGGTTGACGTCGGCTATGTTCATAGCCTTAGCATAGAAAACATCCGACAACTTGGTAAACTTGCCTTAAATGTCTATCTCTCTGCAGTCTCTGATTGTGTGATACTCTTCGTGACAGTTATAATCGCATATATCCTGGGAAGGAAATTTATGGCAAAATTTACATACCTGCTATAAACTCACAACCGCAAGGACTCTACACCACCAACACTTGATAGATCTACGGGCCGTAGATTTTTGAAGGGGGAGGAGTTAATACGATCCAACTACTGCCTTTTGCCGACACTGCATAATTCACTGCACGCGCATGCAATTTGAGCGCAGTCAGCGTCTGCAGAGCTTCCGCTGCGCCGTGGGACCATAAGTATGCATGCGCAAGGAGTTGGAAGGTGTAGGGTTGAATTAGGTTTCCTCTTCAGTGTATTTATTAAGAAAGTCAGTTCTATTTCGGTCTAAGTTTAATCCAGTTGAATATTTATGAATAAATTAATTTTAATAATAAAACGTAACGTGTTTTAATGAATAGCCCACGGGGCATTGGCCAGCTCAAGCTGGTCAATGCCGGCTGTTTTTTTAATCGGACGGAATAAGGATCCGTTAACTTGAATATAAATCAATAAATCAATAAATGAATAAATCAATCATTAAATCAATAAATGAATAATTGAATAAATCAATAAATGAATATAAATCAATAAATGAATAAATAAATAAGTGAATAAATTAATAAATGTGTTAAATCCTAATTTGGATTTCGGGAGTTTGGTTGTAGCCCAAGCACTTTAACTTGGACTAACCGAAAAGAGTTGTTGTACAAAATGGCACTTGAACCGTTTGCACACCTTACGAGTAAAATAAAAAAAAAAAACACTATTGGAGTTTATTTGATCACACTCTAGAATTCTACTGATCTTTTTATTATTAGTTTTCTTCCTTATTCTTAGTTTTCTCCTTAGCGATCTCATCGAAGGCAGACGTGCCGTCGTAAAAAACATTAAATATTAATTAATTACAAATCTCGAATTTGCTCCTTTTGCTCTGCTTATTATTCGTCATCGTTAAAAACAAAAACAAAAAACATAAACATAAACTACAACAAATCTGCCGAAAATCACTAGCTGTGCGTGTGAATTTTTTTTTTTTTTTTTCTCATCGCCGCGATCTTTCGTTGCTGTTTCTTCGTTGCTGCATTCTATATTGTCAGCTACACTCTGAACTACAACCTCTTCATAGGCTGCAACAAGACTGCTAGCACTGTTCATCACCACAGCTGTTGTGGTATCTTTGGCTTTTGTGTGCTACTTCTTACTATTTGGTTTTTTCTCTGCTGCCCACACACACTTTTACACTTGTTCCTGACTTTGTTTTGAGCTAATGTCTCCCTCTCCAATGTTGACGCGTCAAGGTCGAGGTACAGCAAAAGCAGAAGGAACGCCGAAATTTGGTAGCGGCAGTGCTGATCTAATCTCCCCACAGCTCAGAGCTCTAGAAGAGCGCCTTAAAGAAAGTACGAGAGAAGAATTGAGGCTCTCTGAAGAACGTCTACGTCAGCACACTGACACACTTTTTAAAACCTTCACGACTAATTTTGCCAACAATTTCAATAAATTAGAGAGTGAAGTTGCTGCTATCAACACTAAACTCACTGACGAACTAGCTGCTCTTGAGTTTAAGTTCAATGCTAAAATTGAGTGTGAAACCAATCTAGTAAATTGCTGCATCTCTGAACTTAAAATAAAATTGCTCAAATTGACGCCGAGCTTCGTGATCTCTCTCGCTTAAAAGCTGAAGTTGAAGTTCTCAAAGAGGAAACTCATATTAAGTCATCAGAAAAAGATTTTTCATCGGATGCTATTTTATTCGGGTTGCCTTTTTCCGATGGTGAAAACCTGAAAAGCATCTTTAATCAGCTTTGCCGCTCGATCGATTTTCTGGCGCCTCAAGTTCGGGATATTTTTCGTCCAAAAGCTTCTTCTCGACATCCAAATTCTGCTATTATTGTAAAGTTTTACTCTCCATATGATCGATCTCGAGTGCTGAGAGGTTTTGCTGAGTTCAGAAAGAGGTCAAGAGCTGCAGTTACACTCAGAGGGGCTGGTTTCGATTTGGACAATAAAATATTTATATTTGAGAGCCTTTCTTATGAAGCGAGAGGAATCTTGCAAGCCGGAATTAAACTAAAACGGGCAAATAAGATCTTCAATGTTTTCTCAATACGTGGCGTTGTACAAGTACGTGTTAACCGTGGAGATGCCTCGATTGCTGTGCATAGTGAAGCTGAACTTGATTCTTTGGCGGCTAGCAAGTGTAATGAAAATTTGTAACTTGAGGTCATTCATTTTATCTTTATTGCACTATTTGATACTCTACCACTCCTGCTGTCTCTCTCAATCTATTTTTATAATCATGTATTTTCTCTCTCTTTTTATCTTTCCCTTCTGGGCTATCTTTAAGGAAGCTTTTTGTTGTTCGTGTAGTGTCTGTTGTGATGAATTATAATGCTTCTGGTGGAGGTAATGATAACCGTAAAGTTTTGTTAGATATCTTATGTAAGCAGCGTGAAGGTTTATCTATTGTTCACTTCAATGCGAGAAGCTTGAACACTTCCAAATTAGACTATATACGCTATGTATTTCAAAACTCCAGCGTTGATGTTATTTGTGTATCTGAGACGTGGTTCAATCCTGACATTCCTAATGACTATCTTAATATAAGTAACTATAAGCTATTCAGGAATGACAGAACTGACAAAAAGGGTGGTGGAGTTGCTATTTACTGTAAATCATGTCTAAAAGTAAAACTTGTAAGTCAGTCTTGTGGGTCTGATGTTGAATATTTAAATATTGAATTGACCAATAATCACGGTGCAAAACTGCTTGTTTCCTGTGTCTATAACCCGAACAGATCTTTCTGTCTTGAACCGTTTTTTTTTGACTTGCATAGACGTGTTACTGACTTTGACTGTTTTTCTATATGTGGTGATTTCAATGTCAACTTATTAACTAAGGATAGCGTCTCTGATAGTTTTTATGATAAAGTAAATGCAGCTGGTTTGACCATAATTAACTCATCGATTCCAACTCGCTTCGCTCCTAATGTTACTCCGAGTCTTATTGATGTCTTTATCCTGTCTGATGTGTCTTTACTATTACTTTTCGACCAAATGTCATTTATTTCTGATCATGATCTACTTTTTTGCTCTATTAATTTTAAGCCTTGTAATCTCTCTACTCCGGTTTCTATTTCTTATCGTGACTACAAGTCTATTGATTACAATCTGTTGGATCAATATTTGTCTCAGGTCTGTTGGGGCGATTGTTTGCTTTCTTAATCAGTTGATGATAAATTAAATGTTCTCGTCTCTTATGTAAGCTATGCCTTTGAACACTTCGTTCCTGTTCGTACGTCGATAGGTGTTAACAAGTCCTGTCCTTGGTATACGTCTCTAGTCAAATCAGCTATTAAAGCCAGAAACTTGGCCTATGTAAAATGGAAAAAAAATCGTAATAATGTAAACTGGGATCGTTATAGGCTAGCTCGCAACCAAGCCGTTTCAATTGTAAGACAATCTAAGAAAAAATTCTTTTTCCGCAAACTGAACTGTTCACTTCCCTCTAAAGTTCTATGGAAAAATATTCGTTCTTTGGGGGTATGTAGTAAAGAGGATCAGAAGTGTGAGGTTGAACCTGATGCTCTTAATAATTTCTTTCTGTCCAATTCCTCGTCTGGGTTTAATAATAGTACTCAATGTAATGTTCGTAATTTACTTGTTAATGACCAGTTCTCCTTTTGTCATGTTAATGAGAATGATGTTATTTTGACAGTTATGAAAATTAAATCATATGCCATTGGTGACGATGGTATTCCCTTAAAATTCATTAAAATTATTTTGCCATATATTATTAAACCACTGACGCATATAATCAACCACTGCTTTACTCTTTCCTGCTTTCCTAACTCTTGGAAACGAGCTACTGTCATTCCAATTGCAAAAGTCACTAATGCATCCGCTATGAAAGATTTTAGACCGATCAGCATTCTAAGTACGTTCTCAAAAATCTGTGAATCACTGATGTCAAAACAAATAAATGAATACTTAGAAAGTCGAAAACTATTATCACCATATCAATCGGGTTTTCGAGCAGGACACAGTTGTGCGACAGCAATGCTTAAGATACTTGACGATATCCGCATACAATATGACAAAGGAAACATCACACTCCTTTGTCTACTTGACTTTTCTAAAGCCTTTGACTGCGTTAATCATTCTCTTTTAGTTAAAAAACTCAAGCAGTTCTTTGGTTTTAGTGCTAGTGCTGCTTCGTTAATTGCTAACTATCTTGAAGGTAGAATGCAGAGAGTGAAGATTGGCAACACCTTTTCTGACTACTTATTAATTACAGCTGGAGTACCCCAAGGATCTATCCTTGGGCCTCTTCTTTTTAGCTTATTTATTAATGAAATTTTTTCTGTGTGCAATGATATGACGATGCATGCCTATGCAGATGACATTCAATTATATTTTTCTAACAGAATCGGCCTAATTGAGGACTTGTGTTGTAGAACTAATGAAGACTTAAGTGCAATATCTAAGTGGGCTTCAGAAAATGATCTCTGCCTTAATGTTAAAAAATCATATATTCTCCCAATAGCCAAGTATAAACTTGACTTTACCCAAATTCCGGTAATTAACCTGAACGGTAAACAACTTCAATTTGTTGACAAAATAAAAAATTTAGGTTTTTTTGTAAATTCTAAGCTTACGACGTGTACCGACCATGTCAATAATATTATTAAACAAATCTATTTTACACTTAGATGTCTGCGTTTGTCTTCTAAATACACTCCCACTCTGACTAAAAAAAGGCTTGTTATCCAACTTATTATTCCACTGATAACTTATTCTGAGCTTGTTTACTGTAACCTTGACTCTCACTCTGAGCACAAAATCCTTGTTGCTTATAATGATGCGGCGAGATATATATATGACTTGAAACGTTTTGAGCATGTCTCCGATAGAAGCAAGGAAATTCTGGGCTGTAGCATAATACCCTACTTAAATGCCAGAAACTGCATATTTCTGCACAAGCTAATAATTAACAAGACTCCATCATACCTTTTTGAAAAACTACGCTTCAGTGTTTCCAATAGAACTTTTAACTTAATTTTGCCGATATATTCCTGCTTACACTCTAAACGACTCTTTTTCATTAGCGCCATTAGGTTATGGAACTCACTACCTCAAAATATTAAATCCATCCTCAATACAAACAATTTTAAGACTTCTGTTATATCCTTCTTTTCTTAATATCAAATATCTTTTCTATTCTATTACTTTTACTTTTTCTCAACTCTTTTTTCTTTCTCTTTTTCTCATTTTATGAGTTTTAAACAAGTTTTAAATTAGTTATGTTTTAAATTATATAATATTCAATCTTTTTTATAATGGCATTTAGTTATAAGTCTTAAGCAATTTTGTTTTCTTTATTTTTGTTTTTTTTTCTTCTCTTTTTTTTACTTATGTAATGTTTTCTGTTGATGATAAATAATCTCTCTGTTGTACGTTAAAAGATATTATGTAATCTTACTGTACTAATTAATCTTTTAAATAATAAATTCAAATTCAAATTCAAATTCAAATAAAGGCAATGAAATTGGCTTTAAATATAATATTAATATTTACTACATTATTATTTAATATATACTACATAAATACATACATACAAGATACGTCAACAGCAAACAACCTTGGCACTGCACTAAGCTCAACATAAAAAACAGCAAAAGTGCGATGACTACAAAAAGAGAATATGACTCCCTACTGTTGTCCTCCCTAGCCTACTGTTGAGTAGTGATAATTTATAGTTTGGATTTGAGTAGGCAAATCTAAAGCCTTTTGGTGTACCAAAGAATTTTGAAGTTCGGTGAAATTACTTAGGCGCGTATCGTAATGATATGGTTCATGAATTAGTGGGTCAAGCTGATTGGGCCTTATAATTTCTGTGAAATTTCCTAGGCTGGTATACGAAGTATGGATGCTGCTGGAATACGCCTGGTGTCCTTGAATAGTGATAAAACTATCTTTGATAACACATTGAGGCTGAAGCGATAGTATTCCTGATCCTTTCAGGATAAGTTGTTGACTCTGAGTATCACATACGGCAGTTATTCGCTTAGGGGTAGTGACAGTATACATCCATTGGTTTTTGCTGGACAGTTGGGTCCACGAAAAATTTGTTTTTACTAACTCTATCTTGCAATCTGAACGGGTTTCATTGTTGAACAGTTTTGTCTCGCAGGAACATATTTCTGAGTCCTTGTTATATTTGGGCTGGATGTTTGAGCATAAATATGATTCGGTTCCTGTAAGAATGCACGAGTTTAGTTTGGTTGTGCTCATGGGAAAGTACTAATCTCGATGAGCGTTGTTAGCGATTAGGTCATCACAAGGTTCTATTGCAATGATACTATTGTTAACACTGGCGGGCACCGGAAAAAGTTTGTATAGTTCAAATGTGTCTTGATCACATAAGGGTATTAAAATTTTAAATATGACGTGATTTTCTGTTAATCTTTCTTCTGCGGTTATGAATTTATACAGTTCTATACGTTAAGGCTGCTCTAAACAAGCACACTGCGATATCTACTACAGCTGCCATGCGGAGAAGTGCGAATTCGGATGTTGATTCGTCGTTAGCCGGAAACTACGCCATCTTGATTCCCGGTTCACACCTGTGAACGAAAGATTGGCCACGATCCGCATCAAGGCAAAATTTTTCTACATTAGCCTTATTTGCGCGCTCGCCCCGACGGAGGAAAAGGACGAAGCCGTCAAGGACGCTTTCTACGCTAGTCTTGAGGACGTATATGACCACCTTCCGGTTCATGACGTGAAAATATTCCTCGGCGATTTTAATGCGAAAGTCGGAAGGGAAGGCATCTTTGGCCCCACTCGGTCAGTTCAGTCTTCACGAGACCTCTACGAACAACGGTCTAAGACTGATCGACTTCGCCGCGGCACGAAACGTGGTAGTTAGTAGCACCAGATTTAAGCACCTCGACATCCACAAGGCCACCTGGCTTTCCCCTGATCAAAAAACGCGAAACCAAATTGATCATATTGTAATCGACGGAAGGCATGCCTCTAGTGTTCTAGATGTGCGTACATTTCGGGGGGTCAACATTGACTCCGACCATTATCTTGTTGCAGCCAAGATCCGCATGCGATTATGCAATGCAAATAACATACGCACAGGAATGCAACGAAAGCTAGATGTCGCTAAGCTGCAATTACAACGGACTGCCGAAGCCTACTCCGCTCAACTCTCGGTTAAGCTCAACCAACCAACCTCTGGACTCGACGACGCCGGTGGACTTTGGGCGCATATATCCCACTCCATGCGCGCTGTCGCTGAAGAAGTCATTGGTTTCCGGCGCCCGCAACCTCTGAACCAATGGTACGATCAGGAGTGTCGCATCGCGACTGCAGTAAAAAACGCCGCATACAGAAAAACGCTGCAGTCAGCTACAACGCGAGCCATGCGAGAAAACTACCGCGAAAAGAGGAAGGAAGAGAGGCGCCTTTTCAGACGCAAGAAAAGAGAGCAGGAAAAGCGTGAGCGTGAGGAACTAGAGGTATACCAGGGCAAGAACGATGCACGAAAATTCGATCAACAGGTTAAGCGTCTAACCCAAGGTTTCAAGCCCGGAGCATCCACTTGCAGAGACGAAAATGGAGATCTGAATACGGATACACAGTGTGCGCTTAGATTGTGGAGACAGCACTTCTCCAATTTACTTACTGGCGACGATTCCACCAATGCCGCCCATGGAGAGCGCAGTGCAGTGCCACCAATCGACGATGACGGAGTGGAAGTATCACCACCTAGCCATGAAGAGGTTCGAGTTGCTATCCAACGACTCAAAAACAATAAAGCAGCGGGTGCTGACGGCCTGTCAGCTGAATTGTTTAAAACCGGCGGCGATGAATTGATAAGGCGCATGCATCAGCTCATCAGCAAAATATGGCTAGAAGAAAGCATGCCCGACGATTGGAACCTCAGTGTACTGTGCCCTATACTTAAGAAAGGAGACCCAACAATCTGCGCAAGTTATAGAGGTATCAGTCTTATTTCCATCGCATATAAGGTTCTCTCAAGCGTACTGTGTGAAAGATTAAAGCCGATTACAAAAACACTGATTGGACCTTATCAGTGTGGCTTTCGACCTGGTAAGTCCACCATAGACCAGATTTTCACGCTACGACAAATCCTGGCGAAAACCCACGAAAATCAAATTGACACACACCATCTCTTTGTCGATTTTAAAGCTGCGTTCGATAGCCCGAGAAGGGATTGCCTATACGCAACAATGTCTGAGTTCGGTATACCTGCAAAGTTGATTAGACTTTGCAGAATGACGTTGAGCAACACACGCAGCTCCGTCAAGGTAGGAAATGACCTCTCCGAAACCTTCAATACCGAAAGAGGTTTCAGGCAAGGCGATCCACTGTCTTGCGATCTCTTCAACATCATCATGGAGGGGATCGTACGAAAGGCCGGTGTGCATCGTAATGGCACCATTTTCTATAAAGGTGTCCAGCTCCTTGCTTACGCTGATGATATTGATATTGTTGGCAGAACCAAGAGAGATGTTACCGCTGCTTTCGCCGCTATCGAAAAGGAATCAGCCAAAGTGGGTTTGACGATAAATGAGGGTAAAACAAAGTATATGCTGTCTACAAACAAGGGAGCGCGGCGTTTAGACTCCCACGTTTCATCCGGCAGCTATAACTTTGAAGTAGTCAAGGAGTTCGTTTACCTTGGCACCGCCATTAATACCAATAACGAAATAAGCCTGGAGATAAAGCGAAGAACAATAATTGCTAATAGGTGCTACTACGGGCTCAGTAAGCAACTAAGTTCCAGAGCCCTCTCTCGATCGACAAAACTAACACTCTACAAGACGCTCGTTCTACCTGTGCTGCTTTATGGCGCTGAGGCATGGGTAGTTTCGCAAACTGACGCAGCCGCTCTGGGGGTGTTCGAGAGAAAAGTTCTTCGCAAAATCTTCGGTCCTGTTCGAGTCGGCGATGACTATCGCATCCGAATGAACCACGAGCTGTATGAGCTCTACGAAGACATTGACGTAGTTCGGCGTATAACTGTGCAGCGACTACGCTGGCTGAGTCATGTCCATCGTATGGACGACGAAGCTCCAGCGAAAAAGGTGCTCGAGGCGAGGGTCGCTGGTCAACGACGACGAGGGAGACCATGCCTCCGATGGATGGACCAGGCTGAGGAAGCCCTAACCGCGCTTGGTGTATCCGATTGGAGAAGGCGCGCGCAAAGCAGAGGCGCCTGGCGAGAGCTGATGAGGTCGGTCGAAATCCGGACACGGGTTGTCACGGCCATCTAAGTAAGTAAGTAAGTAAGCTCGGAATCAGCAGGTTCATATTTCTACTTGACCTACAGAACTGAAGTTTTTCATACAAGTAATGTGGGCAACGCGAGTAGATTATTTTATGCAGAAATATACAATTTCTTTCTTCGAGATAACGAAATAAGCAGCGACCAAGTAGCTTAGTGTGAAAGAAGGATACATGATCGAACCTCTTCAGTCCATAGACGTAACGGGCAGCGTTATTTAGAGCAACTAACAATTTGTGGGATGAACGTGAATCTAAATTGCTATAATCTTTTTCCGAGTAAGTGATGATGGGCATCCGTAGTTGTAATACAAGTTCTCGTTTTGTTTCGATGGGAAAAAACGCCGAGGTAATTCTTAGGTTCCGTAAAACAAAGTAGACTTTACTCACGGAGGCATTAATGTGATCCTCACTGGACAAGAAACTATTTATTTTAAACCCAAGGTTAGATGCCTTAGTAACAACTGCCAGTTCAACGTTATTGAGTAGAATTGGGGGTAGATCAAAGTTTAAGAAAGGTGTTTTAGATATTGGTATGATTTTATGGGGTTTAGTTTGAGTTTATTATCTTTAGACCATTTAGCTACAGTATATAAATCTTCATTCATTCTTACACACAAATCTTCAATGAGCCCGCTAGGTCTAGACAAATATAATTGAAGATCATCAGCGTACGCATGCATTGTGACGTTTTTGCATACATCGAAAATATCATTGACAAACAAGGAAAATAGAAGTGGACCTAGAACCTAGCCTTGGGGAACTCCAGTATTAGTATTCTTGAATGTAGAGTAATTAAACCCTACTTTAACTCTCTGTGACCTTTCGCTTAAATAACTTTCCAATAACCGCACTGGTGTATCGGAAAATCCAAAATTGAACTTAAGTTTTTTATATAAAATATTATGGTATTACAGAGTCAAAGGCTTTCGAAAAGTCCAGTAAGCATGGTAGGGTTGGATGTCCTATATCAAAGGGTATTCTAACATCATCCAATACTTTGACTATATTCAAATAGAGAATAGAGAAATAGAATAGAGAAATTCGAAATTTCTTACTACCATCCTTGCAACTACCTGTCGAGCACGATAACGTCATAGACTTACTTACTTACTTAGGTGGCCATAACAACCCGTGTCCGGATTTCGACCGACCTCATCAGCTCTCGCCAGGCGCCTCTGCTTTGCGCGCGCCTTCTCCGATCGGATACACCAAGTGCGGTTAGGGCTTCCTCAGCCTGGTCCATCCATCAGAGACATGGTCTCCCTCGGCGTCGTTGACCAGCGACCCTCGCCTCGAGCACCTTTTTTGCTGGAGCTTCGTCGTCCATACGATGAACATGACCCAGCCAGCGTAGTCGCTGCACAGTTATACGCCGAACTACGTCAATGTCTTCGAGAGCTCATACAGCTCGTGGTTCATTCGGATGCGATAGTCATCGCCGACTCGAACAGGACCGAAGATTTTGCGAAGAACTTTTCTCTCGAACACCCCCAGATCGGCTGCGTCAGTTTGCGAAACTACCCATGCCTCAGCGCCATAAAGCAGCACTGGTAGAACGAGCGTCTTGTAGAGTGTTAGTTTTGTCGATCGAGAGAGGGCTCTGGAACTTAGTTGCTTACTGAGCCCATAGTAGCACCTATTAGCAATTATTGTTCTTCGCTTTATCTCCAGGCTGATTTCTTTTTTGGTATTAATGGCGGTGCCAAGGTAAACGAACTCCTTGACTACTTCAAAGTTATAGCTGCCGGATGAAACGTGGGAGTGTAAACGCCGCGCTCTCTTGTTTGTATACAGCATATACTTTGTTTTACCCTCATTTATCGTCAAACACACTTTGGCTGATTCCTTTTCGATAGCGGCGAAAGCAGCGGTAACATCTCTTGGTTCTGCCAACAATATCAATATCATCAGCGTACGCAAGGAGCTGAACACCTTTATAGAAAATGGTGCCATTACGATGCACACCGGCCTTTCGTACGATCCCCTCCATGATGATGTTGAAGAGATCGCAAGACAGTGGATTGCCTTGCCTGAAACCTCTTTCGGTATTGAAGGTTTCGGAGAGGTCATTTCCTACCTTGACGGAGCTGCGTGTGTTGCTCAACGTCATTCTGCAAAGTCTAATCAACTTTGCAGGTATACCGAACTCAGACATTGTTTCGTATAGGCAATCCCTTCTCGAGCTATCGAACGCAGCTTTAAAATCGACAAAGAGATGGTGTGTGTCAATTTGATTTTCGTGGGTTTTCTCCAGGATTTGTCGTAGCGTGAAAATCTGGTCTATGGTGGACTTACCAGGTCGAAAGCCACACTGATAAGGTCCAATCAGTGTTTTTGTAATCGGCTTTAATCTTTCACACAGTACGCTTGAGAGAACCTTATATGCGATGGAAATAAGACTGATACCTCTATAATTTGCGCAGATTGTAGGGTCTCCTTTCTTAAGTACAGGGCACAGTACACTGAGGTTCCAATCGTCGGGCATGCTTTCTTCTAGCCATATTTTGCTGATGAGCTGATGCATGCGCCTTATCAATTCATCGCCGCCGGTTTTAAACAATTCAGCTGACAGGCCGTCAGCACCCGCTGCTTTATTGTTTTTGAGTCGTTGAATAGCAACTCGAACCTCTTCATAGCTAGGTGGTGATACTTCCACTCCGTCATCGTCGATTGGTGGCACTGCACTGCGCTCTCGATAGGCGGCATTGGTGGAATCGTCGCCAGTAAGTAAATTGGAGAAGTGCTGTCTCCACAATCTCAGCACACACTGTGTATCCGTATTCAGATCTCCATTTTCGTCTCTACAAGTGGATGCTCCGGGCTTGAAACCTTGGGTTAGACGCTTAACCTGTTGATCGAATTTTCGTGCATCCTTCTTGCCCTGGTATACCTCTAGTTCCTCACGCTCACGCTTTTCCTGCTCTCTTTTCTTGCGTCTGAAAAGGCGCCTCTCTCCCTTCCTCTTTTCGCGGTAGTGTTCTCTCACGGCTCGCGTTGCAGCTGACTGCAGCATTTTTCTGTATGCGGCGTTTTTTACTGCTGTCGCGATGCGACACTCCCGATCGTACCATTGGTTCCGAGGTTGCGGGCGCCGGAAACCAATGACTTCTTCAGCGGCAGGGCGCATGGAGTGGGATATATGCACCCAAAGTCCGCCGGCGTCGTCGGGTCCAGAGGTTGGTTGGTTGAGCTTAACCGAGAGTTGAGCGGAGTAGGTTTCGGCAGTCCGTTGTAATTGCAGCTTAGCGACATCTAGCTTTCGTTGCATTCCTGTGCGTATGTTCTTCGCATTGCATAATCGCATGCGGATCTTGGCTGCAACAAGATAATAGTCGGAGTCAATGTTGACCCCCCGAAATGTACGCACATCTAGAACACTAGAGGCATGCCTTCCGTCGATTACAACGTGATCAATTTGGTTTCGCGTTTTTTGATCCGGGGACAGCCAGGTGGCCTTGTGGATGTCGAGGTGCTTAAATCTGGTGCTACTAACTACCATGTTTCGTGCCGCGGCGAAGTCGATCAGTGTTAGAACGTTGTTCGTGGAGGTCTCGTGAAGACTGAACTGACCGACAGTGGGGCCAAAGATGCCTTCCTTTCCGACTTTCGCATTAAAATCGCCGAGGCTTATATTCACGTCATGGACCGGAAGGTGGTCATATACGTCCTCAAGACTAGCGTAGAAAGCGTCCTTGACGGCTTCATCCTTTACCTCTGTCGGGGCGTGCGCGCAAATAAGGCTAATGTAGAAAAATTTTGCCTTGATGCGGATCGTGGCCAATCTCTCGTTCACAGGTGTGAACCGGGAAACAAGGTGACGTAGTTTCCGGCTAACGACGAATCTAAATCCGAATTCGCGCTTCTCCGCATGGCAGCTGTTTCGCATTTCCTGGATGGCGGTGATGTCAGATTTTATTGTTTTGAGGGCTTCCGCCAGTTGGATAATGGCACCTTCTCTATAAAGGGTCTGGACATTCCAGGTGCATATCCGTAAATCATTGTCCGTTTTTCGTTTGTGGTGGTCGTCAACGTAATTGGGGTTCTTATCCGAGGCTGGTTTAGTTTTCATTGAGCAGTAGTAATGTGGCGGGACCCAAACCCTGCGCACATTCCATGTTTAAGGTCTATGGATTGACCCGCCGCTCAAATTAGCCGTCAAACTGACGTATGCCAGTTTGCCGTTGCCCAGGGAACACCACTTGGAGGTTTGAGTCGACTTGAGACGATTTCGACATGGATAATGCTGGCCTCGCCAGGTTGAGGCGGTCAGACACGTTGCCATGTGAAGGTTCGCCCCCCCTGTTCCCCAGAAACAAGAGTTATACCTTAGATATTTTCGTTAAGATGAAAAAAAAAAAAAAAAAAATTGTAACCGTTATAACTTCAATACATTTCCCAATGATATATTAAATTTCAGAAAATATTCTACACTTATACAATAGTTTTATGATGTTATTTATATTTTCCAACGTTATATCAGACAAGAATTCTACAATACAAATTTTATTGAAAAGTTCTATTTGGCCTTGAGTTATAGGGCAGTTGTTTAAAAGATGTGTTAACGTTAAAGGATCATAGTTACATAGTGGACATTCGGTTTCAAGCCTTGGACCAAAAAGATGCGTGTGAGTTAATCGTGTGTGTCCAAGGCGAAGCCTAGTATATTTTTGTAAATGAATTTTGGAAACGTTCCAAGGATATGTGGCAGCGGTTCCTTTTGGGTTAAGTTGTTTGTAGTGGTGAGTATATTCAGTTCACTTAAGCTTTTGCTTATTAAGGTAAAAGTTGTTAATTAGTCTAATTATATCTTTTTTGTTATGAGTGTCTAGCATTGTAATAGGTCCAGCACAGGCGTATTTGGCGGCTTTATCAGCCATTTCATTTCCTTTGATCCCTGAGTGGCCAGGAATCCACATTAGTTTTAGTTTATTTGAATAGGTAATAAGACATTCTCTTATTTTTATAATAACTTCATTTTGATGTCTATAATTAAAAATTGCCTGAATAACAGACAGTGAGTTTGAGCAAATTATGATTTTGTTTTTAACACCCTTGCCGTAGCTAACTGCTGCTAAAAGCGCTTCGGCTTCAGCTGTAAAAATAGAGCAGTGGCCGAAAATTTGTTTTAGTTTAATTGATTTATAATTTGAGTCTACAACGGCAAAGCCCGTGTTAAAATCTGTTTTCGAACCATCTGTGTATATAAGACTCCAATTGTCTTGCTGATAAGGGGTGATAATAGAATTAAAATTAGAAAGGTAAACTTAGTTAGAAGTTGAATTTTTAGGCAAACCAATAATATTTGAGATTAAAGAATTTTTTCTGAAGAGCCGAGGGGGAAATTTACTCGAGCATTTCATATGAACCCTTATTTTTAAATCGATTTCCTTCGCATAAAAAATTATGCGATGTATTGCAGATGGGATGCGCAGTATTTTTCTTTTTGCTTGGTGTGCTATATTACTAATAAATGGTGACTCAGAGGGAAGGAGAAGTTTAGGTATTAGGCGAGATGTAGTTTGTTCGGTTCTTTCTTCAATTGTGGGCAGGCCCGATGCTGCAAAAATGTTTTTAAGAGGAGTAGAACAAAAAGCACCAAGACTTAAATGCGCTGCTGCATGATAAACAGATTTAATTTTTCTTAATTGTGACTGGGCTGAATGTCCATATAAAGGTAGACCATAGTCTATTTTGGAAATTAAAATCGCCCTAACAACATTGATGATACAGTTTGGGTGAGAGCTACTTCTTCGACTTGCTATGCATTTAATGAGGTTAATCCTTTTGTGAAGATCGATCTTAAGTTTATCTATATGAGAAGACCAGTTGTACTTGCTATTGAATACTATTCCCAGAATTTTTAAGTAATCAGTTACTTCAATAAGATTAGAAAAAATATTTATTCCAACTGGAACACAATTTCTTTTGCGACAAATGTGGAGAATTTTCGATTTCTCGAAGGATATTATTGAACCCGAATGCTGCAACCAAGGTTTAAGGGACTGAAAAAGGAGATTTAGATTGAATTGCAATTGAGGATAAGTATCAAATTTAGCAGTTATATAAAGGTCATCGGCGTAAATTGTATGTGTGAAAAAAAACTATGCTGGATTAAAATTTTGTTTAACTTTTCAAACGCAATACTAAAGAGAATCACCGATAAAGGTGAGCCCTGTGGAATCCCATTATATAGACGGTACGTTATTGAATTGTAACCTCTTATACGAACTCTAAACTGTCTGTTAGACAAGAAGGCGTTTATGTCATTTATTATCTTTGCTCTTATTTTCCATTCCTTCAATTGTTCAATAACTACATGGTTTCCAATCCTATGAAAAGCTTTTTCGAAATCAATTGAGAGTATGGATAAATGTTTTCTTTTAGAGACGGCATCGGCTGCAAGAAAGTCAATATATAAAAGAGAATCAATTGTTCCTCTGCCTGATTTAAATGCAACTTGTCTTGGATGAATTAATTTTTTAGTTTCTAAATACCACTGCAATCTTTTGGCAATAAGTTTCTCCATAACTTTTGAAATACAAGGTAAAAGCGATACCGGGCGATAACTTTCAGCTTTATTATTATTAGCAGGCTTGTTAGGTTTTAATAGGGGTACTTTAGTGGCTGTTTTCCATGTTTGGGGAATGATTCCAGAGCTTAGAATAGAATTATAGAGGAAGAGAAGATGATTTATTACTGTGGTAGACAAATTTTTTAAGATTTGATAGGGTATTTTGTCGTTTCCTGGAGTTGTACCCTTAAACGACTTTAGCACCGAGCTAAGTTCGGTAAGAGATAATTCGTGCTCAAGAAAGCGTGCAGTATTATCTATTTCGTAATTAACAATAGGGTTCGAATTTAATTTAGCAGAAAGGAATTCATTAGGAAAATTGTTATCCATCGAGTATTCCGACCAATTTTTTCCGAAAAAATTACCGATGTCAGTAGCATTCGTCAGGATTGCCCCATTCGAGTTGATAATGGTTTAAATATTCTGCTTCGATTTTTTCCCATATAGCTTATTAACTGTATTCCATAGCTGTTTAATAGAACTGTCTGGATTAATTGAACTTGTGAAATTTTTAAAAGATTCTCGTTTTGCTTTTTTAGCTTCATATTTAAATTTTGCATTTACTTTTTTGTATGCAAGCAAGTTAATTTGGGACATGTTTGATTTAAAAGTATTCCAACAGGTTTGTTTGTTATCTATATATATAAAAATGAATGTATGTATGTGGGTATGTGGATATGTGTGTATATCACGTATAGACTCCAAAACCACCGAACCAAACTCTATGAAATTTTGAGGGATACTGAAGCAACATTCGGGAAAGGTTCCTGTGAAGTTTGGTGTTGATTGGGCAAGGGGGCGTGGTACCTCCCATACAACCCAAATTGGCTCTATCGCCCACAAACCAAAAAAATTGCTATATATCAGACGGTTTTAATCATATAAAACTTAAATTTGGTAATTTTGTTCAGATGGTTACTTTCGGTGACTGTACAAGAAATGGTCGTGGTCACACTATATCTACGCCCACTTTTCAGCAATTATTTGAATTCCTAAAATGTTAGAGTTTTGATAGTGAATCTTGATATACAGGTGCTATGCATACAAGTGGCAGTCACTATGTAAATATAAACTTTGTCACGCCCACTTTTACCGCCCACAAATAAGTAAAAATGCTTTATATCAGACGGCTCTTGCCATAGAAGGCTAAGATTTGATAATTTAGTTTATATGATTACTCTCGGCCAATATACAAAAAATGGGCGTGGCCGAACTATATCTACGCCCACTTTATCGGAATCATGCTTATTCCTGAGTTGTACACGTTTTGATAGTGAATCTTAGTATGCAGGTGCTATGGATCCAAGTGGCAGTCACTATGTAAATATAAACGTTGTCACGCCCACTTTTACCGCCTACAAATCAGTAAAAATGCTTTATATCAGACGGATTTTGCCGTAGAAGACTACGATTTGGTAATTTAGATCGTATGGTTACTGTCGGCCAATGTTTTAAAAAATGGGCATGGCCGCACTATATCTACGCCCACTTTATCGAAATCATGCTTATTCCAGAGTTGTACACGTTTTCATCGCCAATATTGGTATGCAGATGCTATGGGTGCAACTGGCAGTCACTATGTAAATAAAAATGTTGTCACGCCCCCTTTTACCGCCCACAAATCAGTAAAAATGCTTTATATCAGACGGCTTTTGCCGTAGAAGACTAAGATTTGGTAATTTAGTTCATATGGTCACTGTCGGCAACTGTTTAAAAATGGGCGTAGTCGCACCATATATACGCCCACTTTTTCGAAATCATGCTTATTCCTGAGTTGCACTCGTTTGATAGTAACACTTGATATGCAGGTGCTCTAAGTGGCAGTCAATATATATATATAAAATTTGCCACGCCCACTTGTACCACCCACAAAAAAACAAAACGAAATGGCCAATTTCAGTCCTTGAAAGTACTTTGACCGAGCTTCTTATGATCAATTGTGTTGTGAGTGTTGTGGAATGTTTGAACACAGTTGATCGAGAACTGGACCTACATGTTTTATGCCGACTCCGAACGGCTTACGTTCTCAAGAAGCTTTTCATGGCAGTTTTTATTCTCTGAGGTTTGCCATTGTCTGCAGAGAGATGACGGCCGAACAGAAAAATTAATTCAATCGAAAAACTTTCCGTGTAAGGTGGGATTCGGACCATGGTTCCCTCGCGTATGGGCCACACACTCTACCCGCTACGCCAAGGCCGCCACTTGGTTTCTTTTTACCCACAAATTAATAGAACTTCTATAAATCAGACGATTCTCATCGTTAAATACTAAAATTTGGTTATTAAGTTCATACGCTTACTCTCGACAGCTTTGCAAAAATTGTGCATGGTAGCACTATATCTGTGCCCACTTTTCAGAAATAATTTTATTTAATTTATTTATTTACTTATGTATTAATGTACTATAGTTCATTACAATTTAAAAATTATAACTAAGTTAGCTGCCTGGGCTATCGGTTAGAAATAATTTTAATTCCTGAGATGTGAACGTTTTGATAGACAAACTTGGTATGTAGGTGCTATGGGTCAAATTGGCGTTCACTTTATATATAAATGTTGCCACGCCTACTTTCAATGCCCACAAATCCATAAAAAGGATATATATCAGACTTTTTTTACAGTAAAAGACTAAAACTTGGTAGATTAGTTCATATGGTTACTGCCAGAACCCTTAAAAAATGGGCGTGTCACACTTTATTTAAGACGACTTTTCAAAAATGATTGTAATTTCTGCGCTGTACGCGTTTTGATAGTGGAACTTGGTATATAGGTGCAATGGGACCAAGTGGCGGTCACTTTATATATAAATGTTGCCATACCTACTTTTTCTGCTCATCTATCTATCTGTAAAAATGTATGTACATATGTATACTAAGGCTCCTCACAAAAAAAAGGTGTTCGGGTCGGTTCCTCAAAATAATGCTTTATGTTGTGATGATTCCCCAAATATTTCGACTGTAGCGATGGTCATCCGTGAGCTGGAATGGTTTGAAATAAAAAAAAAAAAAAAAACAAAAAGGAAATGGCCATTTCAGACTTTGACCGAGCTTCTTATGCGTGCGTGTTGTGAAATATTTGAACACAAATGATCGAGAACTGGATCTACAAGGCTTATGCCGACTCCGAACGGCTTATGTTCTCAAGAAGCTTTTCATGCCAGTTTTTACTCTCTGAGGTTTGCCATTGTCTGCATAGAGATGGCGGCCGAACAGAAAAATTAATTCAATTGAAAAAACTTTCTGTGTCAGATAGAATTCGAACCTGGGTTCTATGGTATACAAGCCTCGCACGTCAACCAGTATGCCACGGAATGGTTTGAAATATTCTGTAAAAATCGAGTTTTTTATAAAAATATTTACTGGTGCGGTAGTTAAAAATAACAAACGGTCAGAAATAATAGTAATTAAAAAGTTCTTCCAATCTGCACTAATAAATTTTAAATTTTTACTCTACTCTATAAATTTTAATTTTTTAACTTTTTTTTTTTGTATTATTTTCACTAAAATGCAAATTAAAATTTTTTTTGTTTTGCCATTTTACTTTTAGTCAAATAAATTATCTATGGATGATAAAATAAAGTGTAAAGTGAATTGCTAAATTGAATGAAATTACAAAAAAATGTACTCATTTTTTACATTGTACAATTTATTTGACTAAAATTAGTTTAGGAAAAGATTCGTTTGAATTTTAGTGAAAATAATATGAAAAAAGTTAAAACAATCCAAAAAATCCGCATTATCTTTGGTCCAACGGAAAAAATATAAGATTTTTTGATGCAAAATTTTTTCCATTACTCTTATTTCTGACCGTTTGTTTTTTTCTAACTGCCATACCAGCCAATATTTTTAGTCGAAATATTTTGGGGATCATCATAATATAAGCCATGGATTATTTTGAAGAACGAGACTGAACAAATTTTTTTCTAAAGAGCGTGAGGCGACTTAATGTATATACGTATGTGGGTATATGTGTATATCACGTAAAGGCTTCGAAACCGCTAAGCCAATTTTTATACCAAAGCGTTGAGAGGGTTCCTGTGAAGTCTGTTGCCGATCGTAAATACACCTAAAATTTTCGATTTCGAACAGTTTTGTAATTATAGGTCGCAAAGCCTCGGAATTCAGTATTCGACCTCAATTTACACATGCCGTTGCACAGGTAACATTTTATGGGTGTTGGACGAGGGGCGTGGTACTTTTTCCGCACCCAAAATTTTCGGTATAGCTTTCGAAATAAGTCACACATTAATAAAACTCGGTAAGAACTTACTATAAAAGCATGGCTTCACTAAAGCTACGCCCTCTTTTAGGGTATAAGCTAGTTCTGTAATAAAGCTAAACTACTATTCCACCAGAAAGCATACTTAGGGTTTGCTTTATTGCAAGTTTGCGGAATGGATTCATTGGCTGATGAGAGGATTTTTTTATGAAGCAGGGCAGCGTTTTTGTTGATATTGGAAGAAAATGTTAGTGGATTGTTATAGAAAAGTTTCTGAAACTTTGGCCAGTCGGCTTTTTCTGTAATGAATTTTGGGATGGTCTTAAAATCATTTCTTGAATAGTCAATATTATTGGTAAACGAAATATGAATAGGAAAATGGTCGCTGCCATGCAACTGTTTATCCGTACTCCAGGAGAGAAAAGGTAACAAATTTGCAGTACAAAAAGAAAGATCTATATTAGTCAAGGTTGAATGGGTAGATAAGTGTGTTGGGGAGTGATCATTGAGAAGAGTTAAGTCGGATTGTTGGAAGAAATTTGTTGGAACATTTTTACCTCTGGAGTTAGTGGTACTTGATCCCCATAGCGTGCTGTGTGCATTAAAATCACCTAATAACAAGAGAGGATGAGTATCGTCTGAAATAAGTTGGTTAAGCTCGTATGCAGGAAATGAAGAATTTGGTGGTATATAGAGAGATATGATAGATAGTTTGATATCTGTGGTAACTAAAATTTTTGTTGCACAAATTTTAGAATGTATGGGTACAACAGTAAAATCAATACCATTTTTAATTAACAGGGCTGTTCCGCCTTTTGCGTGACTAGTCGATTGTGTGTTTCTAAGTATACTTTTGTAGTTATTAAGGTTTACCGTTGTTGTGTCAAGTGAGTCTCCTGTAAAGCAATAATGTGTGGAGAATGCGACGAAATAAGTAAGTTTAATTCATGCAAATTATTAAAAAAACCGTTAATATTCCATTGGATTATTTTAAAGCCCATCGAAAATAAATTATAAATAACAAACTTATTATATATAAAAAAGAGATACATTTTGTGTTGGTACGTTAGTCTTGAAGCATATTGTCATCAAAATCTGAATCATTTGAAGTGTAAGTTATTGTTTTTTTAGCGTTGGTTTTGTGAGAAGATCTGTTTTTAATTTGGCGTAATAACCGCTTGGAAGCGTTTCTTGGAAATATTTTAATTTTGTTGCCTGCAAGAAGCTTGGAGGACAGAGTTGGTGCGGCTGAAAAGTTTTGTGGGTTGCTGCTGGGTAATTTAAATATATCACTGTCACTTTCCTCGGAAATCTGATTGTTTTGCTTTTGACCGTTTCTGGTGTTGCTAGTTGTTGGAAGATCGGTTACTAGATGAGTATTGACGCGAGTATTTTGAGAAAAATCGGCGTCAGTTGGCAAAATGTTTGTTGATTTGACGTCGTGTGTTATTGACGAACGAACGACTGAAGCATAAGAGACATTGGTGTTGCGGTGGCGATCGTTGTAGATAAAATGTGCGGTTTTGTTATCGACTTTTTGAAGAGTTTTAATAGCCTGAAGCTCTTTTTGTTTTATAAATACGGGGCAGGTTTTGTCTAAAGCGTTGTGGTTGTTGTTGGTTTCTTCATTATCGTTGCAGTTTATACAAAATTTTTTGTTTTTACACACTTCCATTAGAGATTCGTCGATATGCTCTTCTTCCCCACAGTTTTGGCACAATCTTACGTTTTTACAAAATTTTTCAATATGATTGAAACGAAAACAATTGCATTTAGTTGGTAATGGAATGTAGGGTCTTACAGCAATTTTTTCATAGCCAATGTTAATTGTCTCAGATAGTTTAATTGTGGCAAATGTAATGATGATTAAGCCCGTTTCTTTTAATTGCTCATGCTCTTTTTTTAGAATTTTTTTTACTTCACACACATTTTGACTTTTGAGCTCATCTAGAATAATCTCTTCAGATATTCCTCTTAAATCATTGGTGTAAATAACACCTTTTGAGTAATTGAGCGAAAGATGCTCTGAGACTTCTACTAATATATTTTGAGAAAGAGCAGTCAATGTCACAAGTTGTTGGGCTTGGGTTAAGTTTTTGGTGTGAATAAGAATGTTACCATTGCGGAGTTTTTTGCACGAGTTCACTTCACCTGCACGTACATTGTCTATTACTTTTTTATAAGGAAGGGAGAGATATTTGTTAGCGTATCGTTACTTTGCTTTCTCACGATTACTAGGAACTTGGGACCGGGAGAGATCATTTTCAGTTTTTTTGTTTTATCAATACTGATAGCTTGATTCCCGTTGTTACTAACACAATCAGGTGGATCTTTCATTGTTGTTTTTGTTTCACTACACGAGGTTTTTATGAAACCGGAGCACAAAAACTTTATTTTATAAATTCACAAAACGTATTAATATTATTTTGTTAAGTGGAAAGTTTAAGATTTATTTTTGTAAGAATAGTTTTTAATAAAGGATAGAATAGTGTTTTGTTGTTGTTTTTTTTTTTTTTTTTTTAATAAGTTTATATCAAAATTCGCACTGGCAAAGACAGAGAGATGATCACTTGTCAAAGGAAAGCTCAGAACTGATCCTTTTTGTAGTTTCTAATGACAGTTTGTATTTCGCTGCCAGTTTGCTTTTGAAGCTCTACCAATTCGTCAAAGGTAGACATTGTTTTTCTTGCCACTGACTGCTTCTGTTTGGCCGTAGGCTGCTTTTATTGTCCTGACGGCTGCGGTTGATATGTGATTCTTGTTGAATCACGTCGGGGTCACCAAATGTTAAATCCTAATTTGGATTTCGGGAGTTTGGTTGTAGCCCAAGCACTTTAACTTGGACTAACCGAAAAGAGTTGTTGTACAAAACGGCACTTGAACCGTTTGCACACCTTAAGAGTAAAATAAATAAAAAAAAAACACTATTGGAGCTTATTTGATCACACTCTAGAATTCTACTGATCTTTTCATTATTAGTTTTCCTCCTAATAAAGACAATGAAATTGCCTTATAATTGCCTTATAATATTAAATAATATTAATTTTTACAACATTATTATTTAATATATACTACATAAATACATACATACAAGATACGTCAACAGCAAACAACCTTGGCACTGCACTAAGCTTAACATAAAAAACAGCAAAAGTGCAATGACTACAAAAAGAGAATATGACTCCGCTTGCTTGGCCGCCGTTAGCTGGAGTTGAATGTTGGTCAAAAAATGCTGACGCTGCAAGTGCAATGCCCAGGTTGTTTGTGATAAAAAGTGCAAGAAATCATGGCCTTGAAATAGGTTAATTTCAATGACCATGAAATCGTACTAAATGAATAAATCAACAAATCAATAAATCAACAAATCAATAAATGAATAAATGAATGAATAAATAAATAAATAAATCAATAAATGAATAAATCAATAAATGAATAAATCAGTAAATGAATAAATCAATAGAAGAATAAATCAATAGAAGAATTAATCAATAAATGAGTAAATCAATAAATCAATAAATGTATAAATCATCAAATTAATAAATCAATAAATGAATAAATCAATAAATTAATCAATAAATCACTAAATCAATACATGAATAAATCAATAAATAAATAAATAACTAAATGAATAAATCAATAAATGAATAAATCAATAAATGAATAAATCAATAAATCAAAAAATGGATAAATCAATAAATGAATAAATCAATAAATGAATAAATCAATAAATGAATAAATCAATAAATCAATGAATCAATAAATCAATAAATAAATATATGAATAAATGAATAAATCAATAAAAGAATAAATCAATAAATGAATAAACGAATGAATGAATAAATGAATAAATCGATAAATTAATAAATCAATGAATGAATGAAAGAATAAATAAATGAATAAATAAATGAATGAATAAATAAATGAATGAATAAATAAATGAATAAATAAATAAATGAATAAGTAAATAAATACACAAATAAATAAATAAATAAATAAATAAATAAATAAATAAATAAATAAACAAATAAATAAATAAATAAATAAATAAATAAATAAATAAATAAATAAATAAATAAATAAATAAATAAATAAATAAATAAATAAATAAATAAATAAATAAATAAATAAATAAATAAACAAATAAATAAATAAATAAATAAATAAATAAATAAATAAATAAATAAATAAATAAATAAATAAATAAATAAATAAATAAATAAATAAATAAATAAATAAATAAATAACTAAATAAATAAATAAATAAATAAATAAATAAATAAATAAATAAATAAATAAATAAATAAACAAATAAATAAATAAATAAATAAATAAATAAATAAATAAATAAGTAAATAAATAAATAAATAAATAAATAAATAAATAAATGAATAAATAAATAAATAAATAAATAAATAAATACATAAATAAATACATAAATAAATACATAAATAAATAAATGAATGAATGAATGAATCAATGAATAAGTAAATGAATGAATGAATGAATGAATTAATAAATGAATGAATGAATGAACAAATTAATAAATATATGAATGAATAGAAATAAATAATAAATAAGGTAATAAAGTAATGAATAAATTAATGAATTAATGCTTAAATGAATTAATAAATGAATTGATAAATGAATTGATAAATGAATTGATAAATGAATACATAAATGAATTGGTAAATGATTTGATAATTTATTTGATAAATGAATTGATAAATGAATTGGTTATTGAATTGATAATTGAATTGATAAATGAATTAATTAATTAATAAATACAACTTACGCTGGAATATTGTAAGCACAACACATACTTTTTTAATGGAAGACATCAATGATTCAATTTATCTCTAAGGATCCTTCGTTGTTCCTTTTCCTCATCGTCAAACAAAAATATAATTAAATTCCGGCTCTGAAACATTTAAATTTTATAAATCTAATGAATTAATAACAAATAAAAAGCACAAACGATACCTATTTATCTATGTGTCAATCGTCAAATCGATAGCATTTGACATACATGAAACAAATAAAACGATATCGTTATGACGATAGTGAAATTTTTAGGTTACGTGATAAGGTATCAAAACGATAACGTCAAACGATATTCGCGTCATACGTGATGAGAGTCCAAGACTTTACGGTAAATCATTTGCGTGGAAAGAACAAAAAAGGAGTGGTGCCTGAATAGACGCCTCTAGTTAAAAAAAAAATGGCTATTTCAGCCCTTGAAAGGACTTTGACCGAGCTTCTTATGATCAATTGTGTTGTGTGTTGTGAAATGTTTGAAAACAAATGATCGAGAATTGGGCCTACCAGCTTTATGTCGACTCCGAACGGCTTATGTTCTCAAGAAGCTTTTCATGTCAGTTTTTTACTCTCTGATTTATTTTTTGTTTAGCTTTTATAAACAATTGCGCATTCATATTTTTAACAGTCTAACTTAACTTATTTTTCTAGATGACGAAGAAATGTTAAGAGAGGAATTAAAAGATCTTATTGATGATAATCCAATTGAAGAAGAAGGAAGTGATGGCGAAGATTCTGATGTGTCAAGAAATTCAAAAAAGAGGAAAAAACATGATGATGATGAATTGGATGATCGCTTAGAAGACGATGACTACGATTTAATTGAAGAAAACTTAGGAGTTAAAGTCGAAAGAAGGGTAAATACAAAAGCAAAAAATATCTCACAATAAATAAAAGTTGTATTTGTACTATTTTTTTTTATTTTATCAGAAACGTTTTAAGCGTCTTCGCCGTATACAAGATGAAGAAAGTGATGGTGAAGAAGATCACGTCGATGAAGGTTTAGCTAGAGAAGCGATAGCAGAACAATTATTCGATGAAGATGATGTAAGTATTTTTGTAATGTTAAGTTTACTAACAAATTTTTTTTATCTATGGATTCTGGGTTTTTACTGTTTTACATTTTGGCGAATTAAAATCCCAAATTTTTATCCCCAGCATGAGGACGCGTGGCATGTGTACAAAAGTTTGCAGCTTAAATGTTTGTTAAATAAGTTAAATAAGTGTTAAATAAGTTACTTTAACACTACAAATTTTGTAAATTGTAATTTACAAATTACAATATAATTTCTGCCAAGATGATCGCGTGATCGCTGGACAATTGAAATGAACTATCCATACCAAAAAGTTTTCTTCAATTTATAGCTATTCACATAATCTATGGAAGCATGGGCCACACCAGCATAGCGCGTTAAATATGTAGTGGAAGAAGATAAACCGTAGTTTTGCAGCTGATCGCTAATGTAAGGAAATCGTTTTTGCTAATTTTACTATAAAAAATAATAATATGGAATTTATAGACGCTCGCGTTTTCATCAGCGCTATTGGCGAAGCGAGTAAGTCTGTAGCGGAGTGTATTACTATTACACACTAGCATTAACACTAGCTGCGAGGTCGCCTGTGCGCTGGGGAGCTAGCCTAGTACACTGACTACAAGCGCTCACGAAATCGGAAGCACATAAGCATGTGCATCACACATGATTTTTTATATGATCTCTGGGGGGATTGCGATTTCCTGGGCGTCACGATTTGACAATGTATTCGTGAAGAACTTTCAATATAAATAAGAATGCCCGGAGGAAAAATCGATTAATCGATTTATTTTCGAGTTGTTGATTTTTAAAAATTTTCTTTTTATAAGATCTGCTAAGAAAAGTACCTATATTTTTCTAACCGGCCGTGGCGCAGTGGGTAGAGTGTGTGGCCCATACGCCAGAGAACTCTGGTTCGAATGCCACTTTGCACAGAAAGGTTTTTCAATTGAATTAATTTTTCTGTCCGGCCGTCACCTCTCACTCTGCAGACAATGGCAAGCCTCAGAGAGTAAAAACTGTCATGAAAAGCTTCTTGAGAACATAAGCCGTTCGGAGCCGGCATAAAACAAGTAGGTCCAGTTCTCGATCATTTGTGTTCAAACATTTCACAACACACACAACACAATTGATCATAAGAAGCTCCGTCAAAGTTTTTTCAAGGGCTGAAATGGTCATTTCGTTTTTTTTTTTATGCAACCGGTATTGATCCATTTTTAAGTTAATATAATAAGCTTTCAGAAAAAATTTAAATATTTAAAATCCGTTCAGTATTTCACATTTTATAGCTGCTTGTATGTAAAAGTAAAATATTTGCTTTCTAAAACCATAATTTTCTCAAAAATTACCGTAACTATAAATTATGAAAAAAAAATTATTAAAGCCTGACAATGTACCTTTCATTTGATATGTAATATATATATATATGACTTATTTGATTTTTTATGGCGTTTTCTTTAATATAAAATGATTTGCCCTTGTGCGGAATGTTGTTATTTCAAACATATTTACCTTCTTTCTGCTTTCTTACTCCATATTTCCTTATATCTCCATTACAATAAACTACTGTACTTAACGCTACGATGTAGCTGTAATATTTATGTGAATTAATGGGATTTCATTTCAATTTTTAATGTATCAGTTTTGGTAAATGGCTTCCATTTTATTAAATTAAATAGTTGGTATTCGCTTATGCCATTAACAAACGCAAATCTAGTCACGGTCAATTGAGATTTATATGACCGTTTTCCAAAAAATGTATTTGTTATGAATGGAGGAACATTACAAAAATTTATTATATCAGAATTTTTCTTGCGCGTATTTTGTTACACTTTATACGTGTTTGCATTTCGGCAATCAATTCTGACTGCATCTTGTTATATGTGTCTTTTACAAAAAATAAAGTTACAAATTTTTTAAGTTTTCTATTTTTACGAACTTGGCAGTGTAGCTTGTGGCTGGTAATGATAAATATCACTGATAATCTGGGGATATCCTGCTGGGTATTTTGTAATCTGGGATAACCTACTGGGTATTTGAAGCTGTTTGATTAAAAATAAATACCGTTACTTTTTGAATGAACCGGAAGTTATGGTCGATCAAGTCATCACGTGGTGAGTGTCCGTTTAAAGCAGTGACGGGCAGCTTTGCACACCTATACTCATCTTGAGTATATATTAATAAGCGCTTTATTTATTTATTGATTTATTACAGTCTATTGACTTAGATATAAAGGTTATATTTCATAATTTAGAACAAAATACAATGAATTCTCATGTCTATCTTATTGGCACAGCATTCTTTCAATAATAAAAAAATTCCTTCTTAAATAACCTTATGTTATCTTATGCTTATAGGTAATTTATTATATTCTCTAACACCATCATAGTAGATACTTCTGATAATAAAAAAGTTCAGGTTGTAGTGTACTCTTAAAGTCTCTATAACTTCCCAACACTTTTTCATAGAAATCATAAAGACCACCAATACGCAAACACAAAACTAAATTTATGCGTAAAACCATAATTCAAATAATTTCACAGAATTTAAAACGTAGCTAAACATGCACTTGAAAATCAAAAATTCCGATAAGCAAATTTTCTCACTCATACTTACGTTAACACTTTTCATCCCCGCTAGCTTGCGCCGCTAGACACGCTTAATGCTTGACACAAGTGTAAACAACAACAACAATAAGAATATAAATTTGAATGCATGCATAGAGCAAGAAAGAATATTAGGTAACACAAGTGCCAACGACATATTTAAGTCAAGGCCAAGTCGAATGCATTTGTTGTTGTTTATGTTTTAGATTTCCATGTGAAAAACTGAAATATTTTTGTTATCGACCAAAAATGAAATTGATTGGCGATCGGTATTAAAGACTAAAATAAGGGAGGAGTTTAGGAAATACTGGCAGAATAATTTTAAGAATAATACTGGTAAAAATTGTATATAAATTAAAATATTTTAAAAATAAAGACGGTTTTTTTTTAGATTTTGATTGAACTGACGAGAAGCCAGGAATCCTAACTTCGATGTTTAATTAGCCTTTGTGGCTTGATAAAAATAAATAAGCCTTTGTGGCTTAAAGGCAATAAATTATTACAAAATCACAGCCTTGAGGCTGAATAAAATATAAGCCTTCGCGGCTTGTGTGCTCAAAGCTTTGCATCTGTTTAAAAAGGCGTGTGCGCCACTATTACACAATATCGTACCACAAACTTACCACAAGGTGGTTAAGCATATCATATCGTTTTTTCAATATGAATCGCATTACTTTATTTTGTTTCTTTTGCAATTTAGAGATTTGAGAGTCAATCATCGTTAAGAGAATTGTCGGACAGTATATGAAGTGGGGCTCTATCTTTGTTCTGTATACCATGATTTCGTTGTATTCTCTGTTAATATTTTTGCATGCACGGAACATAAAACCTCTCTTTTTTGCTATTTAAGTATCAACATACTTCAAATGTTCCTCAAACTTATCATCAATGATTATACCTAAATACTTCATTTGATCCATCCTTTGTAGTGGATTGTTTGCAATTTTCAATGTTATATGATCTAAGCTAACTAGTCTTAGAATAATAACATATCGCTACCTCAATATAGAAAGGCCCCATATCAAAAGGCCCTAACTCAATAGGAGAAGGAAAAAACTTTGTAATAAATTAAGTTCTTTAGTTCCGAATTTTTTGCAAACGTTGATGTTACATTTTTTTACTGCAGAAATTGCAGAACTTCGTTTTTTATTAAGTTTTTCTTCTTCTTTATGTAAAAAAAATGAGTTAGGGCCATTCTATATTAAGGTAGCGATATTTAGTTTTATCTATATTGATTTTCAATTTGTTATAACAAAGCCAATTACACATTTCATTTAAGTCTAAGTCTCTTGTATTTTGGCTATTGTTTCTTCTAATGTTGAAGCACTTATTGTTAGTAACGCATCATCCGCAAATAGTCGAAGTTTACTGTATTTAATAACGATATCATTTATATATATTATTTATACTACTAGTATAAAATCTCGTCCTACGGAGGGTTGGAAGCATTAACGCTAAACTGAATTTGTTGCCATTATTACAGTGCTTTTTAACATACTGGTCTGAAAAATGTTCAGTCCAAAAGTATGCACACATATAAAAGACAAGCATGTCACTAATAAGTATCAAATGCATTTTCTGTGCATACTTTCAGGCTGATCGCAAAAAATAATTACAGTTTAAACGATATCGTGTGCAGAGCAGCGTGCTTGGCTTTTATATATTAGGATTGCTGCCAGGACCAATCCCTGGGGAAGTCCTATTGTAACGTCTATTTCTGATGATATTGCGTTTCCTATAATAGTTTTTTGTTGTCTTCTACTGAGATAACTTTTAAACCAATATAAAATGCTTCGTTTCGTACTCCAATATTGTTAAGCCTTTTCAATAAAATTTCCCTGCCCACAGTTTCGAAAGCTCTTTTTTAGTGTAAAAACACTGATACTGCAACTTTTTTATCTGATAGGCTTTCTTTCCATTCTGTAACTACCAAGCTTAGTGCGGTTTCACATGAATGCTTAGGTCTAAAACCAGACTGTTTCGGTATTATAATTCCATGTTTATCTAAGTATTCTAGCAGTTTAATTATTTATTCATTGTAGAAATTATATTAGCATACAAGATTGGCTCTTTTAACTGCAACGATTAAGATTTTTCTAAACATAGAGTTAAAGGTACAATAAGGATAACAACATTATAAAAATAATAATGATTAAGGTAATATTATTTAAAAATTAAAAATAAGTAAGATACATCTAACAATTTGTGAAGCATTAATTAAACGTTGTACTGTAAAAAAAGTTTAGATTAGGAAATTTAATTAAGAAGACAGAAATTTAAAGAAGAGTTAAGAGAAATGTTCATATATAAAGTGCTTAAATTTTGTTATGTTGTTGACACGTTTTATATGATTTGGTAGGGAATTCCAAAGTCTTATTGCGCTCATGAAAAACAGTCTACTAGATTTGTTGTATCTATAATGGGGAACTAAGAGAAATAAGTTTGTAGTGGATCTGCAGAATTGAAGTTTTTCAAACAAATAGTTTAGACTTTTCAAAGTTATAAGCCTTTGTAGAAAAATACAGTTCCTTGCATTAAGATAAAGTGTGATACTGCGACCGAGTGTGCGATTGCTAAATGCTGATATATGGTCAAACCTTCGGATACCGTTCACATATTGAGCTGCATTGTTATATGCCACTACAAGTTTATGTGATGATCTTGAGTCGAGCTTACCATAGACAACTTCGGAAGAAGTTATCAGAGGAACAATTAATTGTATCGCCAATTTACGCCTAGTTTCTGTGGGAACAAATGATGCAGTTTTCCAAGATTTCTTAAGGTGTAATACATTTTTTTAACCACACTATTAACATGGTCTTCACACGTAAGTGCATCGTTCATAACAAATCCTAGATTAGTTACTTTGTTTACAAAGTCAATTTTAGTACTTAGCACTTAGGAAAATAAAATACAGATCATAAAATGGAGATCTGGATTTCACTACTGGCAATACATGCTATTTTAGAGGATTCAACCTTAGTTTATTTTGCAGCCAAGTTTTCATTAATCCTTACACAAAGATCTTCATTGAAGGATGTGGGGCGAGACAGATAGAGTTCCAGGTCAACCGCATATGCAGAAAAACATACAGAAAAAAATGTCATTAAGGAACATTGTAAACGGAAGCGGTCCAAGTACAGAGCCTTGGGGCACCTCACTGGCAATAGTACTGTAGTTACCATGATCTTTTCCTACCATGATCCTTTGTTTTTTCCCCCTCTAAGTAGCTTTTCAGAAGATTCACAGCAGAGTCCGAGAAGCTGAAGCAAATTTCCAACTTATTGCAGAGTATATGATGACTTACACTATCGAACGCTTTAGAGAAGTGCAAGAGATAGACTAGAGTAAGATGACCTTTATCGAAAGATGTCCTGATATCGTCCATAATTTTTACTGCAGCAGTGGAACAGCTATGACCAGAGCGGAAACCGGACTGAGGAGGAGACAAGAGATTATTAACACTAAGATAGTAGGAGATCTGCTCAGCCATAAGGGATTCGAGCATTTTTGATAAAGACGAGAGAAGATTTATTGGGCGGAAATTGCTAGGTTCAACTGCTTTAGGCTTTTTGGTGATAGGTATTATCGTGCCGATTTTCCAAATTGAAGGAAATGTAGAACTTGTTAGGCAGTGGTTGAATATGTGAGCGAGAGGGCTAATGACATAGGGTAGAACGAGTTTAATGAATTTAAGACCAATTCCGTCGTCGCCAATAGCATTCGATTTTATCCTCAAGATACATCTCACTACATCTGACTAATTTACAGCAGTAAATTGGAATTTCTTGAACGCACTTGAGGTAGAATTATTAATGTTGGTGTATCTATGTTAATTAATATAATAATTATCTAGTAGTCAATTTCAACCATTATTGTTTTTTCCTAATCCAATTTCCTTTAAGTTAGTCCATAGTTTTTTCGGCGGTAGTGACGTACTTAGTTTCGAGAAAGAGAACCTTTTTTTAGAAAATTAACTTGCTGATGAAGCATTATTTCTAGCCCTTCCATACTTTTCCCAGTTGTTCGCAGTCGGATTACGTTTCTATCTAGTATAGGCTTTATGACGTAGTTTTGAAGCTAGTTTTATGGAATTCGTGAACCATGGTCATGTTCTGTTATTATTTCTGGATGAACACAAAAATGTGAGTGTCAAAAATAGACGAAATTTTGTTTAGAAAAAAGTTAATTTATCATCAACAGTATGAAGGTACCAACAAAAATAGAGCGTCGAAACAAATTGATTTATAGTCACAAAACATAAATATACTGCTCACATCAGCATGCGCAAGATGTATATTAAATGCAGAGTTCGTAAATACTTATCATTCAGGAGTAAAATATCCCTCACTAACGAGCGATCATTCGTTAACCCATTATGGGCTGACCCATGTTCCCGTTGAGCTAGAATGATTAAACTTTCCAAAAATTTTTAGCTTGGTCTAACTTAGAAAAACATCAAAAAATTAAAAAATGTAAAAATTGATCGATATTGAACGATATTCTACAAGCAAAGTCGAGCATTTTGCAACAATATTGATCTCAAGAATTTCCACAAAACAACAGAAAATATACAAAAACGTATTTCGTTAAGGACAAGCGGGAGCTACGTATGTCAGCCGAACTTCATAAAAATTCACAAAAGTTAAATATAAATCCTAAGAAAGACGATCGTATAAGAAATATATTGTACTTTATCTTTTCAAATTTTTTAGAGGTTTAAAATTAAAGATAAAAAAAATGGAAAATTCAAAAATTACCCAAGCTAAGAAATGCAAGTAAACGTAATTGTTCAGCCTTGGGCGAAAACAGGCCGATTAGATAAATTCTTAAAATTTTATATTCTTTTTAGGGATCATGAAAATCTATCAATGTATGACCTCAAGGTTAAGAAAAGTAAACTGTTGCCTATACGCAACGCTGGACAAAAATGAGTTAATCTCCTAAGGAGCGAGCGAATCGTTTATTTGCATATCTCTTTCGTTCCGGCATCCACACTGCCGTGCAAAACAATAGACGCACCTACTTTTTTACACATTTCCATATCTGAAGAAAAATTGAGACAATACCAATGATGCAGTTTAAAAGAAAATAAAACAAAAAAATTTTTAGAATGTATTTTTATAATGTATGCTTACAGTTACAAAATAATATTAAATTTATGGGCGGTGCATAATTATAGACGCACTTAAATATTTAACGCAAATAAACTAAATATAGCACTTTGGCGTGCGGCAATAAATTTTTTTTAAATTAATAATGCATAGGGCCTCATTTCTGCTGAATAAGATCAAATATCCTGTTTGACATACTCTGAACTAACTTTAAACGTACATTCTGATTGATTGACTCCCATGCCTCAATCACGGCCATTTTTAGGTCTGTAATATACCATATTATTTATTTTCAGCGTACAATTTTCGAAACATTTTTCCCCAGACGTTTTCAATTGGGTTTTGGCCTGAGGAACAGGCTGGCCATTCCTCAACATTATTTTCTTCCATCCACGAGCGAGTCGCATTACTCTTGTGTACGGAGGCATTATCTTGCGAAAAATTTAGTTTTCCGTGCGGTGTCTTTCTAAATATGGAAGTAGATTTGTTGTAAGTATTGCTGTATACTCCTCCGAGTTCATGCGAGTGGTTAGAAACGCAACTTCCAGCATTTCATCAACACAAAATGCTCCCCAAACCATCAAGGAACCACCACCGAAATTTCTCTTTAAAAAATAGCGTGGTTCTTTACGCAGATCTTTCCAGTAAGAATTTAAACCATCCGGACCATCCAAATTAAACTTTTTCTCATCAGAAAAAATTTACTAAGAACAAAATATTGTTAGCATTTTTAAAAAAAGATGGTATTTACAAAAAACATACTTTGTTCCAGTCAGTGTTCATGTTTGATCTTACGAATTCGAGGCGGGCTACCTTATCTCGAGGTAATAATTTTGTCATTGACTTCCATTTTGAGGCATTTAACTGTAAATCATTTGCAATTTGTGCTCCGCTCTTCATAGAGTTGCTGGCAGCTTTGATGATACTGCGCTTATCACGCAAAGAAAGGCGACAGCTCTCACATAACTAAAGCATATCGAATGCACGTCTATTGTTATGCACCAGCTTAAATTTAGAAATATCATAACGATACGTAAAGAGCAAACAATTTTTAATGTTGATCACCTAAGTTGATAACTGTATATGTAGGTTTAGTTAATATAGTAATAATAGGTTGCGCCTATAGTTCTGCACCGCAGTGTATACAGTGAGAACGGAGTGAGTTTGATTTTGATCATTTTTTTATCATTTGTTTCTATTGGATTTTTTTTTTTGTTTTTTTACGAATTCGGTGCTGGGGCCAACACTAGGTAAAAATGGGTCACTGAATCCGAATCCGAACACAAATAGAGGGGTCTATTTTTTCGATATCTTTCGATTTAATGCTGTTTCCTATCTCGAAGGGGAAGCAAAATAGGTAAAATCTAACCATTTTTTTGGGGGCTATTATAGGAGAAAGTATTTTTGAGACACACAAATAGGGGGATATATCTGACCCATTCAGAGTATTTTTAGGGAGGTGACGAAACACGTGTTCGACTTACAATTTGATTTACAGTGGACAGTTAAACACGTGTTTCGACGTTGCCCTAAAAATTTGGAAAATGGGGGATAATAGACCCCTCTATTTGTGTGTCTCAAGAATGCCTCCTCCCTTAGAAACCCACAAAAAATGGTTAACCCTTTCGACCCCAACGTTGCATGTGAGCAACTTGTGTTGCTTAGCGGCTAACGGTAAGCGTTCCTTTTTGTTTTTGTTTGCTCATTCTTAATGATAACGGTGCTTTTATGTATCTACTCAAAATGTGTGCAAAAAAATGCACATTTGAAGATCATTTAGCGAAGTTATTTTCAAAAGACTGCAGCTGTGTCTTCGAAAATATGCTTGTAAATTTATAAAGACGTAATTAATATTTAAATTTTTTTTAATAATAAATTTAATAAATGTTTTAATGAAATACTTTTCAACAAAGATTAAATTAAATATTTTTATAAGTTTCACTTTTAAAAGTTTAGTTTTAAAAAATTTTTCATAGTTAAAGTAACTTATTCTTGCGCCCATACGGATGGGCGTGGCAACTTGAAATTTGCCAATACACTTGTTGAACAAATACAACATGTTTAAAAGTAAAAGAAGAATGTTCGTTTCACAGGAAAAAAGTTGGGGTCGAAAGGGTTAATTTTTTAGTATATTGCTTCTTAATAAGCAAATATCAAAATGATAAGTATCGAAATGATAAGTATCAAAATACTTGTCATTTATGATTTCAAATGCATTTCAGCTCATATAAAGAACTCATCATTTGCAGAACTCGAGTTATGAAAACGGTGACGATGTTCTCACAACGATGAGCGCTCTTTGTACACGGATGAAAAACCAATACAAATGTTTGAGGAGTTTATGCGAGAGCATAGCGTTCAACGAATTGCTCTGAAAAGATTATTCATTGTTTCTGTTTTTATAAATGATAACTCGAAAGAGCGAATTTTAATTGCTCTACGCACTCTGATTAAATGTACAGAAAATGAGGTCATGATCGGAAATTAAAGATATCTGATCAAATAAACGAACCGTCGAAATATCAGATACTGCATAAAAATCAGGAAGACTGGGTATAATATTGCCGCCGAAGCGAGTTGGCTCCTCAGAGTTCACAACAGAAGACCGACTTCAGACAGATCATCAGAAATTTATTTATTTATTTATTTAGCCAAACAAGGCAAATTTATTATTATTATTATTTTTTTTTTAAAATTTTTTCTACTGTCCTTGTTTTTGGTGATTGAAGGGGTTTATTCGTTGCGGGCGTGATCCGCCCACATCGCTGACATTTTTTTAAAACATGTAAAAAAAAGAGACAAGGAAAGGCGAAAAAGAGAGGGATCTTATAATTATATTAAATTATACTTATAAACATGAATGTGGGAGTGAACATGGGAGTGGGAGTTAGAGATAGGAAAGTATTTACAAGAAATAGGGCCATTGTAAAAATTTGGTTTAATGGTGAGTAATAAGGGAAGAAATTAGGGTGGGAAAAGGTGTTTAGAAAGGGAGCGCCTGAACACGGATTTTAACATTGATGGTGAGTAGTGTTCGCTTATATTATTGAATATTCTACAACAACTATTTAAGGGTTCGTTGTATGCATAGATGGTGTGGTGCTGAGATTCACTCAAAAATCTTGTATGCCTATTTCTCCTTATTTGTTCATTAAGTATAATCCTGCTGGAGATATATTCGCTATCGATTTTACCAGTAATGGCATCGAATGTAAAGCATGAACAAAGTAATGTTCTTCTTAATGAAAGCGGCATTATCTTAAGGATTTTCTGTCTGTGTTCATACGAAGGTAAGTTTCTATAATCCCGTGGATCATAACAATCCCTTAAAGCAAAAAGCAGAAATTGTTTTTGAATAGATTAAAGTCTTTCTTTGAGCACTTTAAATACTGGATTCCAAACTATGCAACAATATTCAAGAATTGGGCGCACTAACGTACAGAATAATGTTTTTGTTACCCATATATTTTTGAATTCTTTAGTACGCCTTTTTATGAATCCAAGCAAATAAACTGCTCTGGATATAATATGATCCAAGTGTAGGTTAAAGCGGAGTCTGCTATCAAGGATAACGCCAAGATCTGTAATGTGGTTAACTCTTTTGAGTACGACACCGTTAAGCACATAACTGCTATAAGTTATTTCGTTTTTGCGGGAAAAACTTATGACGTAGCATTTATTTACATTTAAAGAAAGCTTATTATGACTACACCAATGTTCCAGAGATAGAAGCGTATTCTGAAAAACAACTGAATCCTCTTCTGATTTAATGACATAGTACATTTTTAGGTCGTCTGCATATACAGGGCTGTCAATATTCGAAGCGCCCATTTTATTTTTAAATAAATCAAAGAAACCACAATTTTTTGTCTGTTCGTCATGAATATCATTTAATTGGGTTCAAGTAGATTTGCTTACATCATTTTTTGAATATGATATCTCGTAAATGGTCGCCATTGGCCTCTACGACATATTGTGCCCGTTTTGCAGCATTTTCCATGGTTTTTTTCAACATTTCGATGGGAATGGCGGTTATTTCTTGACGGATGTTGGTTTTCAGCTCTTCTAGGGTCTTTGGCTTGTTGACGTAAACCTTTGATTTCAAATAACCCTACAAAAAGAAGTCTGGAGGCGTTTTGACATCAAACCATTTTTTGACATCAAACGGCCAGGGAACAATTGCTTAAAAAAAATCGATTGTAGTGCGGCTTGTGTGTGGTGGCGCGCCGTCTTGTTGAAACCAGTAGTGCCTGATACGCTTTCGACGAACGATTGGCATGAAAAAATTGTTTATCATATCGCGATAACGCTTCTGATTGACAGTAACTCTGTGGCCATTATCATCTTCGAAAAAGAACGGCCCAATGAGCATTTTAGCACAAACGCCGCACCAAACAGTGACTTTTGCATCGTTAAGAGGTACCTCTTGAATCTCTTGTGGATTTTCAGTTTCATACAAACGATAAATTGTTTTCTTGGAAGGCGCACTTTTCACTTTATTTATTTTTTTGAAAGCACGTTGAGTTTTCACTATTGACTTGTTTTGTTGAATGTAAATTTCAACAATTTTAGAGCGTTCGCGTGGCGTGTACTGTTCCATTGTAAACATTTGCTTGGAATGACGCTTCAAACGCGGTATGTCATTAGTCGATTTGGCATCACTGCGGAAAGTTACAGTATTGCCAGATGGGCGCTTCGAATATAGACAACCCTGTAAGAGATGTGGAGTGTCATTCAAAACTTCTGATATGTATATCTGCTATAAAGATGTTGAAGAGAAGTGGCCCAAGGTGGCTGCCTTGTGGTACGCCCGACGAAGCAACAATCTTTTTAGATAGAATACCCTGAAATTTTACGTATTGGGATCTTTCACACAGATAGGACTTGAGCCAATTCAGCAAGCAACCTGAAATACCGAATTTTTCAAGTTTTACATTTAAAATTTTGTGGTCGACGCGATCAAAAGCTTTACTAACATCAGTATAGACTGCATCTATTTGATGTCCTTTTTCCATTTTAATAAGAACTTCCGAGGTCATGGTTGTAAGATTTGTAGTGGTTGATCTATCTCCATGTTGTTGAACATTTAAACGTGGATTAATTAGGTCTGTAAGTTTGGAACAAACATTTTTTCGAATAGTTTGGGAATAGCCGATAATATTGTAATGCCCCTATAATTTTCAACATCTCTTTTGTCACCGTTCTTTTAAATTGGCGTAAGATGAGATCATTTCCAGAAAGAAGGAAAGTACCTGTTTGCAAGGATTTGTTGAAAACTAAGTGTAAGGGCATAACTAACTGGTCTGAGCATTGAATAAGTAAGCTTGGTGGTAACAGGTCTGGACCAGGAGACTTGTAAGGATCTAATTCCTTAATAGAATTGATTATGTCACCATGTGTTATATTGATTGTGCTAACCAATCGTGATATGTTGAGAATCGATGATGGAGTTTGATTTTGGGTTGAAGGCGAACAGAAGACCTCTTTAAAATGATCTGCAAAAAGATTACAGATGTCCTGAGGGATGGAAGAAGTGACATTTCCTTTAAACATGGATGTCGGGTAGCCGGCAGATTTCCGCTTGACGTTTACAAATCGAAGAATTTTTTAGTCTTTAATAATTCTTTCACCAATTACGTTGGTGTAAAGATTATAAGCTTCTTCAGACTTGATATAAAATTCTTTAGACAGTTCTTCATATTTTTCCTTTACTTCGTCACTTGCAATGACGGCGTTCTTAATGAATCTGTAAAGTTTATTTCTTTGATTTCTCAAATGTCTAAGATTTGCATCAAGCTACGGTTCCGATTGTTTTTATTTTTGGGACATGAGTATGGACAATAGTATAGACGCTTTGATAAAAAAACGAAACAGCCTCTTCCAATTCTAAGGCCGATAGGTGGATCCAATTCAAACAGTTTAAGTGATTTATTATATTGTTATAATTGGCATTAAAGAAATCGTACACAATAGCATTATTAGAGGATTGTGTAAAGGTAATATGGGTAGCACGTAACTCTAAAGTAAAGGCAGTGTGGTGGAGGGTATTAGAAAATATGTGACTGACCTTTATTTCGTCATAGGAGTTAGTAAGAATTAAATCTAACCACCGCCCATTCTGGTTTGGAATTGGTGCTACTTGCTGACAATCGTTACTATAGAAGGTACTAAGTAAGTTAAAGTCGACTGCATTAGAGAGGTGCATTGGGAGAAGATTGTCATTATCGTCGGTGAAAAAATAAATATTGGGACTGTTAAAGTCACCTAGAAAAATAACCTTATCTTCCTCGCTTAAAGCCGCTATTATTGCTGTTATAGTTTCGCATAAATCATTATACGAACCTTCATCTGAATTGGGGGGAATATAAATGACACCAATGTATATGTAAAGATTTTGCACTAAACTTATTTTTATTATTCTGTGCTCAAAGTGTATTGAGGAGGTGGTTGAAATCAGCTCACACGATAAGATGTTATGTGTGGCGATTAAAACACCTCCTCCACGAGATAAACCTGTGTTCATATAGTCTCGGTCATTCCTGAAAATTGTCGAATTACTATCCAGAATTTCCTCGTTTTTGAGAGTGTCATTTAACCACGTTTCCGTAAAAACAAGAACATTGAAGTGACAAGATTTAGCCTCAACAAAAAGTTTATTGAGTTTACCTCTCAAACCACCGCAATTGTGGTAAAATATTTTTAATGAGATTATTGCGGTTAGGTTAGTTTTGAGAGATAGGGGTTGTGCTGTGGTGTTTTTCGGGCGCGAGCGAGATTTATTTTTCGCGAGTTAAAAAATTTACTTTTAAAATTTATATTGATATTGCGAGAAAAAAATAATATTTTATGCGAGCGCTTAAAAACGCTGTTGGCCTGTTTTAAAAAAAAGAACTTTGTGCCGTGATCCAGAATTGGTTGGCACAAAGTTGGATTAAAAAGTGCAAGCTTAGAAGATCAGAACTTAGTGAATTTATTTCAGAAAATGTTCTTCTTTTATAGTAAGCTAACAGGATTTTTCATATTTATTATTTAAATAACAATTATTTAATACTTATATGGAAAATTCTAAAGCAAAAATAAATATAAATAAAAAAAATATATTAATTTTTTGGGCCAATTTTAGTTTCAATATATTTATTTAAGTTGAATGGAGTTGTTTGGCCATTTCTTTTTAATTGCAATTTTTAAATATAAAAATAAAAATTCAATTTTTTCCCGACGTTTCGTCACTTTCTTGGCGACATCTTCAGGGGAGATTTTTTAATTTTTTATCTACAGAAACATATATGAACAATTTTTTAAAAAAACAATTAACCAAAAACTTACTTTACATTAAAAGATACATTAAGTTAATTTTGACAATAAACCATTATTTGAAATTACAAAAATTTTTACATGACATAAACTTTTTAAAAAACAGAAAAATTTATTTGAACACAAAATTTAAGCGTAACTATTATAGCCTATACGTCAATTGCTACTGCATAGTTGTTGTTTATATTGTCAGTGTCTTCTTTGAAATTTATTGCTCTGTCCCCTTTTTGTTGTATTCTTAAACTTTCTAATGTCATTCTTCTTTTTGTTTTGTTTTCAACGTCCAAGATTCTTACAGCCTCAAAATCAGCTGTATGGCCTGTAGTCAATATATGTTGTGCTAGCGCTGTTGTTGTTTTTTTGTTTCTTATGTCCAGCTTATGTTCTGCCATTCTTATTTTTAGCGCTCTTTTTGTTGTTCCTATATAAGTTTTGTCACAACTATCGTGTTCGTCGCCTTTGCATTGCAGTTCGTATACAACGTTGTTTTTGTCTTCGTTTTTAATTTTTGTTTTTGTTTTTGTGAATATTTGGTTTAAAGTGGCGTTTGATTTATATGCAAATTTTGTGTTGTCCGCTCTCATTATTTTTCGTATGTGTGTGTTACCCGTCAGTTTTGGTATATATGTTATGCCTAAGTATTTTTTTGTTTCTTGTTGAGTGTTGCCAGACTGTTTGTTTTTATCTGTTATTTTTTTGTTTCGTTTGTTTTCCGAACACTTTTTGTTTAATAATGAGTTTACGAGATGTGTTGGGTAGTCGTTGTTTTTTAGTATTGTTTTTATCTTTTTTATGTTTTTGTCCAGAAATTGTGTGTCGGCTAATGTAAAAATTTTTCTTATTAAGTTGGTCGCCGTATTTATTTTTTGCTGCATTGGTTGCGTCGAGTGAAAATTTATAAGTCTACCTGAGCATGTTGTTTTGGTAAACCAGTCAAAAATTATTCTGTTATTTTTCCTATGTAGTTGGACGTCTAAGTATGGTATGTTATGATTTCGTTCAATTTCAGTTGTGAATTGTATATTTTTGTGGTAACTATTCAGTGTTTTGTGAATTATGTCTAAGTCTTTTTTCTTTATTATGGCGAGAATATCGTCTACATATTTACATATGAATGTAATATTTATGTCATTATTTTGAAGAATTGTTATTGTGTCGTCAAGTAAGTTGTCCAGAATTATGTCTGCTATCGTCGGAGATAATGGACTGCCCATTGGCATACCATATATTTGATGGTATACCTGGTTGTCAAATATAAAATAATTATTTTCTTTTAAGCAGAATTCTAAAATATTTAGAAATTGCGGTCGTGGAATGCTAGTCAAGTTTTTAATTACGTCCCATTTCTTCATTATATTTTTTATCGCTAAATGGGTCGGGATGTTGGTGAACAGAGACACAACATCAAATGATACAATTATTTCCTCGTCTGTCAGTGTAAAATTTTTTAGTTTTTCTTTTAATTGAACAGAGTTTTTGATATTATATTCGTCAGATATTAAGTGTTTTAAGATTTGTCCTATGTGCTTTGATAATTTGTAACAAGGGACATTAATAGATGAAGATATGGGTCGTAGGGGGACGTCTGTTTTGTGTATTTTCGGTAGTCCGTAAAGTCGTGGTGCAGTTGCGGACGGACTCGTCAGTTGAAATTTTCTGTATGTGTTAATATAGTTTTGTTTGTGGAGGTAGTTTACTATAGTGTTGTTCTTTTTTCCGACGATAGCAGACATAATTCTGGACAACTTACTTGACGACACAATAACAATTCTTCAAAATAATGACATAAATATTACATTCATATGTAAATATGTAGACGATATTCTCGCCATAATAAAGAAAAAAGACTTAGACATAATTCACAAAACACTGAATAGTTACCACAAAAATATACAATTCACAACTGAAATTGAACGAAATCATAACATACCATACTTAGACGTCCAACTACATAGGAAAAATAACAGAATAATTTTTGACTGGTTTACCAAAACAACATGCTCAGGTAGACTTATAAATTTTCACTCGACGCAACCAATGCAGCAAAAAATAAATACGGCGACCAACTTAATAAGAAAAATTTTTACATTAGCCGACACACAATTTCTGGACAAAAACATAAAAAAGATAAAAACAATACTAAAAAACAACGACTACCCAACACATCTCGTAAACTCATTATTAAACAAAAAGTGTTCGGAAAACAAACGAAACAAAAAAATAACAGATAAAAACAAACAGTCTGGCAACACTCAACAAGAAACAAAAAAATACTTAGGCATAACATATATACCAAAACTGACGGGTAACACACACATACGAAAAATAATGAGAGCGGACAACACAAAATTTGCATATAAATCAAACGCCACTTTAAACCAAATATTCACAAAAACAAAAACAAAAATTAAAAACGAAGACAAAAACAACGTTGTATACGAACTGCAATGCAAAGGCGACGAACACGATAGTTGTGACAAAACTTATATAGGAACAACAAAAAGAGCGCTAAAAATAAGAATGGCAGAACATAAGCTGGACATAAGAAACAAAAAAACAACAACAGCGCTAGCACAACATATATTGACTACAGGCCATACAGCTGATTTTGAGGCTGTAAGAATCTTGGACGTTGAAAACAAAACAAAAAGAAGAATGACATTAGAAAGTTTAAGAATACAACAAAAAGGGGACAGAGCAATAAATTTCAAAGAAGACACTGACAATATAAACAACAACTATGCAGTAGCAATTGACGTATAGGCTATAATAGTTACGCTTAAATTTTGTGTTCAAATAAATTTTTCTGTTTTTTAAAAAGTTTATGTCATGTAAAAATTTTTGTAATTTCAAATAATGGTTTATTGTCAAAATTAACTTAATGTATCTTTTAATGTAAAGTAAGTTTTTGGTTAATTGTTTTTTTAAAAAATTGTTCATATATGTTTCTGTAGATAAAAAATTAAAAAATCTCCCCTGAAGATGTCGCCAAGAAAGTGACGAAACGTCGGGAAAAAATTGAATTTTTATTTTTATATTTAAAAATTGCAATTAAAAAGAAATGGCCAAACAACTCCATTCAACTTAAACAAATATAAAAAAAATATATGTTCATAAATTACATATAGTGCGCGACATAATTATCAAGTGTGTGTGTGCAACAACAAACATATGTTCAGTGTTCGTTTTAAATAATAATAAATAAGTGCGTGAATGTAACAACAAAAATGCAATAATGTAACTGAGTTCAATGTGCGTTTTTAATAAATAAGTGCGTGAATGTAACAACAAAAATGCAATAATGTAACCGAGTTCAATGTGAGTTTTAAATAAATAAGTGCGTGAGTGCAATAACATGACTAAGTTCAATGTTCATTTTTAAATAACAATAAAATAAATGTTTACGTGCCTAATATAGATAATTTTAGTTCATAATAATAAATGTATATATTTATATTTAAATGTATTTAATAAATGAGTAGTTGTCTGAATAACAATTAAATAAATGTTTAAATGTATACTGTGGAGTGACCTTCACCCCCTTCCTTAAGATAAAATTATTTGATTTTAAAAGAATAATTTTATTTCTAAATTATACAATCCAAATGTTTGAGAATAATTTATTTAATGCAAATATTTTACAATTTTAGACCAATATTTTATTTCAATTAAATCCATTTTTTCAACAAATTATTGTGGTATTCTTTTAACTTTCCATTTACATTTATTATTGTATTTACTCCATTTTTATTTACAACTGTGTACGAACCATGATATGGTGATTGATATTTTTTCCTATTCATTCTCTTAACAATTATTTTATCACCAATATTTATATTTAAAGGGTTTGAAATTTCATTATCTTTCTTTCGATTCTCTTTAGCTATATTTATCAATTCATGTGCCTTTTTTAGAGAGTATGGTAATCAAGTTTTTAGTTCTTGCGCGTAATTTTCAGTATTTTCAGTTTTAAATGATTCTAATCGTTCGTTTGGTAGGTTTGCCAATTTGCCAAAAAATGAGTTCTAAAGGACTGTAATTTGTATCAATATGAGGTGTCGTATTGTACGCAAAAGTGAAGTATGGGATCCAATGGTCCCATTCATCATCCTTGCAAAAATTTAGTAAAAATTCATTTAACACTCTCGTTCCTTTCTATAGAACCTAGAGTTTCGTGATGATATGGTGTGCTAAACACTTGTTTTATGTTTAACTGGCTACATATTTCGGACATCAACTCATTAGAAAACTCTGTACCCCTATCCGACTTTAATATTTTAAAATTACCATAAATCAAAATTAGGTTTTCTATCAATGTTTTGGCTACTGTTTTGGCGTCTTTCGTTTCCATAGGACATGCTATAACATATTTTGTCAGTTCGCACTGCATGGTTAGTATGTAGCGGTGATTATTTGTTAAGTAGAGGACCTACCGTATCTATTGAAACTACTTCAAAACTAGTTCCTGGTGTGTTTGTCAAAGTTAGTTGTTCTTTTGTATGTCTGGTTTGTTTGTTAATTTTACATGTTTCGCAATTATTTATGTACTTTTTAATCATTCTACACATATTCTTCCATATATACTTCTGCTTTATTTTTAAAATCGTTTTTCTAACTCCCATATGACCTCCGTGGGTCGAATTATGATACTCTTCAATTATTCTTTCTTGGTTTTCTACCCCTATTATTCTTTCTGGTTCTTTATAAATGAGTATTTTCAATTTGTTTCTGGCAAACTTTAAATTTCTGCTAAAATCTTCCATGTGCATGGTTTTAAATATATCATCATTAATATTCAATGCTAACTCTTCAATCTCCAGTTTTTGCATCTTCGAAATCAGTTTCTCCAAAGTCATCTGTGTGAACATCGGATTATCACTGCATCGTACAATAACCTGTCTTCTATATCTATTTGTGTACTCCTAAAATCTTTCTCTGTTATAAACTTGAGTTTGCTTATTTTGCTTACATCCGTTAGTGATGTGCATTCCCACACAAAAAAGTGATCAGTCTTCCTGTCTGGAATACATTCTAAATCTTTACTATTTTGGTTTTCTGTATGTTTTTTCATATCCATACTTCTTGTTATGGCTAGTATTTTTGTGTCTTCATTTTCTAAGCTGGTTGGAATCATATCTCTCAGAGAGTCGCTATTTATAATAATCCTTGACAATGCGTCTGCATTGGTATTAGTTTTGCCCGTTTTGTACCTACCCTCCAGGAAATGCGAGTAGTATAATACTAGTGTTTTACTAGTGCCAATTCCACCAGTACTAGTTCTTTATCATACCCCTGCCAATGCATTGTTCTGTAGAATATTAGCATTACGTGAGGGCGGAAAAGCACTAGTTCACCATGGAACTATATATATACTAGTGCTGTGGGAACCAATTGGCTATAATTGCGCTAGTTTAGTACTACTTCCCCTTGCATTAGTATATTACTAGTTCACCATGGCCCTATCGCTATACTAGTGCTGTGGGAACTAATTGGCTATATTTGCGCCAGTTTAGTACTACTTCCCTTGCACAGGTATATTTAATCAAAATGGTGGTAGTTGGTACTTTTTTAACATAGATACGATTTTCTCATTTAAGACAACAACAACAATAACTAAAACGCACAACTAGCGATAATTGCATATTTTTTAAGTATTTCAATAAATCAGTTGATTTGTTTATTTAGGTTATTCTACATTTCTTTTGTATGTCACATAAATTATTTTTGTTATTTAAGTTATTTCAAGTATCTCTTTTCCGCTATTCAATACTTTGTTGCACTTATTAAAATTTGGGTGACACTTAAATATCGAACTGCATTTTTTGAATGTATGTCATAAACATACATATGGTATTTAAATATATGTATTTCAGCATTTCTTTGGAATGTATGTCATAAGCATACATTCATTACATTGTGGAAAAATATATTTACTTGTATTTATGTATTACACGAAGAAATCGTAAATGGAAAGTTGTAGACGGAAAAGAAGATTTTAATAAAGTTAGATAAGATTTCACACTCAAGAAGAGAAGTTGTTTTAATTTAAACCTCCCACACCATAACTCGCGTCATCAGAAATATTTTCCTTTGAATGCAGCTTGTTACTCCCTTTGATTTTAAAATGTTTCTTCTTTTGTCGTTGAAAGGCAGCTCTCAATTTTTGATCAGGTTCATCAGCAAAAGTAGAAATTGCATCTAAAAATAAAAATAAATACTTATGGATAAATGAATACTTAACGTTTTTATCAATAACCTCTATACCTATTAATGCTGTATAAACTCTGTTAAAATCTCGAAACTTCTTTTTTCCGTGCGTGCCATCGACATTAAAAGATGAAATTATTTCGAATCCCAAAATTTCGTGCAGGTAGCGCTCAACGTTACCTTTCATCAAATTTTTTATGTGGCGTATCTGTCAAGAACAAGCATCAGCATGACAAATCATTTCTTTTATTAAAGCAGTTACTTACATAAGGATCTGCCTGTGTTTCAAGAACGGTATTTAACTCTCTTAATTTTTCTTCAGTTCGTATTGGAAAAATTTGTACTAAATTTTCGACAACTGCATTTTGGTTCATTATTTTTGACAGTAATACTTTATGCTCGGCTAAGATTTCAATGATGACGTTGTTTTGCCGCTCAACAGTATCTAAAAACGTAAAAAGTAAAGAGATTATAAATAAGTTATCACAATTTTCTCATAATAAACAGTAAACCTTTTAGGTTTTTCATATCTGAAGAGAGTTGTTCGCAATTAGTGCACTTCCGGTTAGCTGAAAACGAAATTTGAAAGAAAAAACATAAACATATTATGGAAGTAATTATAACTTTAAATAGCTTTAAGCCTTACCGTTTGAAAAATATTTTAGTTTTCCTTTTGAAGGGTGGGCGTCGTTGTCGTTTGGCATTTTTGTGGAAGGGAGCTGTGTAGAAGAGGCATAAGAACAAATTGGTTTTCGATTGACAGGCAAATAAATTTATACTGAATGTCTTGTAGGACAAACTGTTCTCTTTCACCAAAATCTAATTGTGTCCTATATATACCTAACTCAACAGAGTTTAAGGGCTCGTGAAAAAAATTTTCTCTAGAAAGTATTCGTCGACCTTCGACTACACAAGTTTCCCCTTGTATAAATTCTTCAATTTTTATTGGAATATCTGATTTAATAGAACAGAAATTATTGGGGGTTTTCGTGGAAAAGAAACAGTCATTAATATAAGCACCAACAATAAGATCTCCGGAATATTTAAACTTATTTTTTTCAGTTGCTACATATGTTTCATGTTTTTCCATATTTACTATTTGTTTGAGAATTGAGGAAGGTTTTCGGACATGTTTCTTGATATTCTGCAGCTTATTTTCAAATTCGTATGTCGAAAAGTTGGAAACAGAGCCGTACCTATCAGCGCACGATGTGACATGTAAAAGATTGTGCACATTGTAAGAAACGCTGTTTTCACCAAAGACAGTTGGAAAATTTTGTACAAACAATTGCAAAAGATCATTTGCAAGATTAATATTTGAAATTATTTGCCGAGGACTACAAAGCAATCTATATGCACAATGTAGGAGCAAAAATTCATAATAAATGTCTTCATGCAAATTGTTACATAGCACAATCGGGCCTGTATAGGCTAAAAATTGATGAAATTCTGTCGCTTTCCAGTTATGTATTTCATCTAAGCTCCTCGGTTTTCGAGGAAAATCATTTGGAATAAATTTGCGCAATGCCACAAGCTCAGAAGAAATATTTGAAATATTTTCCTTAGAAGTTTTTTGATCTGTCTTTTTATTGATTATCCGAAGAAGCATTTTTTTTGTTACACCTAAGTCGATAAGGTGCATGCTATCTAAAGGCGTTTGAGTTATCATATTCATACCTATATTTTCTAAGGGAGAATTTTTTTGTAAAAACGATTGCGCATGATGTTCTGGGTACTGTCTCAAAGAAAAATCTTCATCTGAAATTAAAGTACCGCAGGTGGTACTGTAGGTAAGGACATTGTTTATTTTTTTTGCTACTTGCGTGCATTTTGTACAGCCGTGCGCAGAAGTATGGCCGGGAACGCCGCAAACAAACGATTTAGCAGGTGTATCACAACGTAAACACCGAAATTTAAGAGTTATAGTTTTGCTATTGAAGCGCAAGACTCCATTCAAGAAATTTACTTCATCAATGAAGTCTCTCAAGTAATCCTCTATACAATGTGGCTTCCTGTTCCCTACAAAAATTCCCACTGGCATTGGCTTAATGTTTTCCATTGCATTTACTACTTTTATAAGAATAGGCCATAGCTGCATTTTTGAACTTTTAAACAGTGGAACGCCATCGACATTTATGTCGACTTCAACTTGATCGTATTTTATCAAAATATGCTCGACTTTCTTCAATTGATTTTCAATCCCTAAATGGCAATAGCTGCCTGGTTGTACTTTTCTCGACTCAATTGTTTTATTTTTTCCCCGAAGTGCTGCAACTGAGAGTGGTACATCCAGGCCTTCCTCACTTAAAATGGGTAGCAGTTTTTCAACACAGCTTCTTGTAGGTTTTGTTTCGAAAAACCAATCCTTCAATTTTTCTCGGAACGTCGGCTTCGGTGACGCAGAAGCAGAAGCAAAAGCAGAAGTAGACGCAATTGCTTCCAAATTTAATTCTTCAGCTTCTTTAGTCACATTTTTTTTCACATTTTCTCTTTTAAGTCTACTTTTGTAGGTATTTATTTGCTGCCTAATTTTGGCTTTAAAAGATTTTTGTTTCATTTTTTTTAATTTCACCTTTATTAATTTGGTTTCGCAATCACGTTGTCCGCGCACGTTGAAAGAATTTAGCATACTAAACTGTATGTATACAGAAATCAATGATAGACCTGCGCAAACATTTCTGTCTCACTTACACTTACAGTTGCCGGCGCTCACAAATCACTAGGCAGTAAACTGGTATACATACAATAATTTATATGCTTCATACGAAACTCTGTCGCCATTTGCACTAGTTATTAAGTGCCTGGTGAAAGAACTGGTACCTTTATGGGAATTTACCCGAAGCGTTCTGGAGGGTAATCTCAAAATCATAGTCGCATAGGTCCAACCTGTTACGTGTCATTTTCGACGATGGTCTGTGGTCTGTGACAACTGAAAATCTGCGACCATAAAGATAAGGCCTAAAAAAATTTATCGCCAAATGTATAGCCAATAGTTCTTTTTCTAAAACTGGTTTGTTTAGATCGTGTTTTCCGAGTGATTTGCTCGCGTATGAGATCAGGAGAAGTGTGATCCGATCTCACCTTGCGACAATACTGCGCCAAGAGCATAATTTGATGCGTCAGTAGTTAGCACGAATGGTTTATCGTAGTCAGGGTATTGAAGTATTGGGGGATTAAGTAATTTTAATTTTAAAGTTTCAAATGCTTGTTGACATGCGTTATTCCCATTAAACTGTGTATTTTTTTTTTAGTAAAGCATTTAAATTTTTAGCTATATCAGCAAATTTTGGAATAAAGCGCCTATAATAATTGGCAAAGGCAACAAATCTCCTTACTTCATCCGAGTTTGTGGGGACTGGGTAGTTTTTAATTACTTTATTCTTAGCTGGGTCAGTTCTTATACCTTCATTTGTAATTAAATGGCCAAGATAGACAACTTCTGGCTTCAAAAATGAGCATTTATCTGGGTTTAAGATTAAACTTTCTCATTCTATTGAATACTTTCGCTAAATTTTCGTTATGGTGCTGTAAGCTGCACCAAACACAATAATGTCGTCTACGTACAAGAAAGCTTCTGCATCTAATCCTGTCAATGCTATCGTCAACATTCGTTAAAAACTGTTGGACGATATCTTAAGTCCAAAGGGTAAACGTGTAAATTGAAAATGTCCGTTCCCTGTTGAAAATGCGGTAAGTGGTCGCGAGTCTTTGTCTAGTTTTATTTGGTGGAACGAGCTGGTCATGTCCAATGTTGAAAAGTATTTTGCTCTTCCAAGTCTGTCAAGAACGTCTTCTATTTTAGTCAGAGGAAATTTATCACTCACGATTTTCTCATTTAGTTTTCTAAAATCTAAGACTATTTCTCCATTTCTTTTTGTCGTCCGTCGATTTTGTGAATTGTAAGGACTAACTGAATGTTCGATGATGTTGTCTTGTAAAAGTTTGTCTACCTGTTCGTTTATTTCTGTCATTTGTGTATGTGGTAGTCGGTAATTTTTTATGTAAACTGGTGTCGAATCTGTAGTTTGTATTTGCTGTGAATAAAAATTGTTTACGCTTAGATGTTCTCCAGCTAGGTGAAAAATATCTTGATATTCTGTTATAATGTTTATTATTGATTTTCGGACCTCTGGTCCATTACATCCAATATCCAAATTATTAATAAGTTTGTTAAGTCTATCTTTGCTACATTGTTTGTCTAATTTGCATCGGAAAATGTTATAATTTTTTAGTGGTTTAGTTTTAACTTTCAAGTTCATTATATCTATTTCTTTATTTGTTGTGTTCAACAACTTGACGTGTGCTACTCCTTCAGCAGGTATAATACTATTTCCTAGAAATACTCCCTCAGTTATCTCTTCATTTAGGATTATGCTATGTTCTCTAACATTAACATTAATTGGTACAATCGCTTCTGTTCTGGCAGGTATCTTAATATTAAAAAAATCCTTCAAAATTATCGGTTATATTATTTCTTTTTCATTTATCATAAATGTAACTGTACATGTCTCGTAGTCTATTTTTGACATATATCTCCTCAGCATGTCTCGCCCTATTATTCCATCCGTTGATATCGGAAAATCATTCTCGACTATCTGAAAATAATGCTCAAATTCTTCACTTTCAATACAAAACCTTAAATTGGATGTGCCAATGCATTCTATAGTTTCATTTGTTATACCTGTTATCTTTGAAATATGTTTTGTGTTTAGATTGTTAGTATTTTCGACTTTGCAAACAGAAATATCAGCCCCATTATCTATTAGAAATTTAAGTTGTTTATTTGTATTTTTACATTTCAATATTATATAATTTTATAAATTTTTGGAAAGTTGCAAAATTAATTTTGGCCTCTGCGGGTAACAGCTCCTGTCACCCGGCCATTGCCGTTTCCCTGCGTATTAAAGCTAGAATTATTATTGTTTGCTCTAAAATTTCTGTTTATGCTAGTGTTTTGTCTAAAGTTGTGGTTATTTTGAAAATTATTGTTGTTCTGAAAGTTACCGTTTCTATTGAAACCTTGATTTGAATGAAAATTGTTGTTACGGAAGGGGGTGATGGGTTTAGGGTATAGGAGTGTATGAAATTGGGGTAGTTGGTCATAGGCGCAGATACTCTTTTAGTAGCGGTAGGGCTTGGAGGAGGAGTGGTTTTCGGCGAAAGGTTAAATGAAACTCGATTCTGTTTAAGATTTTTAGGCTTAGATGGATGTTGGGAACAATAAGTGTAATAAGAGGATGAAGAAATTAGAGGCTGTTTTGATAGAGAAGAGAAATTAGGGAAGATATTTGTTTTGCAAGTCCAATTAGAATCTGGCAAAGGCTTTTTAGGTACATTAATTTTAACATTATTCTTACGCATACTTCTTATTCTACTTGAGTTTTGATTAGAATTTAAATGAGGAATATAATTAGAAATAGAATTAGCATTATACTTTGGCTTTCTCATAATTTTATTTGTATGATTGTAATTAGAATTGGAATTAGTATTAGAGTGATACTTAGAATTTGGAAGTATATTATTGTTGCTGCTGATGCTTGGTGTCTTCGATTTCCATCTAGGCTTATCTATCCATTCGGCAATAGACCATTCGTCACACTGTCGTCAGAGACGTTCAAAAACATCCACGCGTATTGGGTTGGAATGTCCAGCTTAAAACTGCAAAACTTTCTTGCTTTGCTAGACATCTTTATGCAGTTTGAGATTGAGATGCCGAATTTCTTACGAAAATAGTTTCGCATACAAGCTACACTTGTTTTCGCTGATGTGCCCTTAATGAACATAGCTGTTTTTTTTAATTTTGTTCTCACTCTCCAGCTTGTTAATCCTCTTGTCCCATTCGGATATTGTCCATGATGTTCCAAACTGCTGGACTAATTTCCGTGGTGCAGCGATAGGATTTATTGCTTGATCTTTTGCTTCTCAGTGGGGGAGGCCTGAGGTGGTAGAAATGGATGAGCCGACGGAGACGGAATGGTGACATCCAGTATTTCTTCAAAGATAGAAGATGCGTTTTGGTGGGGAGAGTCTGTCGCGTACTGAATTCTCTCAGGAGTAAATTTGATGACATCAGTTATTTCCGCAAGCGACGCATGAAACATATCTAGATCACCACTGATTTCATTTACTTTATGGTACAGAACTTCTATCAGTGGGTCTGGCTGTTGAGGTTGCGGCAAACTATTTTTTGAAGTGGACTGCAACATAGTTTCGATGTCATTTTTTAAAAGCGTGATATTTTCTTTAATTTTTTTTATTGATTCTGAATCCGATAATTTATTTTTCTCCGTAATAGTGTGTTTGATGCTATTTATCGCGGTTTCAAAAAAGTTCATATTACTTTTGACTTCGGTTGTAAAGTCTGTTACTTTAATTACATTTTTCGAAATTTTTGCTATTTTTGCATCTAACAGCTCTATTCTGCTTGTTAACTTAACAAGGAATTGTTAAGCAGCTCTTGTTAATATTATTGTTATGTAATGTAAATGTTCATATTCTAAAAACTCATTTACAATTTGAAAGCTCTAAAAAGCTTAAAAGTTCACCACGTGTGGTGAGAATGTGAAACTCACAGCATTCAGACGCCAGCTGTTTTTCCGATGAAATTTTATTGTTTATTATACCAGCAAGCAAAATGGAAAATGCAAAAATCAAGTAAACTCAAGATTTTTTTTTTTATTTAAAACTTAAATTTACATTTTTTTAATAGTAATTTGAGTAATTTGACTAATTTTGAGTGAACCACGCAGGAGCAGGTCCTATTTTATATACAATTTTTGCCGGCAGCACGCTCAACTTTTGGCTAGCATATGTTTATTATAATTTTTGGATTTTTCATTCCGGTATTTTATTGTTTTTAGAAATGGATAGAAAGAAAAAGAAATAGATTGAATGAATCATTTTCATTTTGAAGACGTTTTAAATAGCGCCGTCGTTCAAGTTTTTCCTTTCTCTGATCTTCTCTATCAAAACTTAAAACACGTAAAAATTCATTCATTTTTCACAGACTTATTTATTAATAAGATATATTTATTAAATATAATTCAATATTACATTGTAATTATTTATATTATTTTCACAACAATTCTCAAGCATAAACACATAAATTTTAAGATTATGTTGTCGTTGTTAAGATACTTTGTGCAATTAACAAAATTGTAAAGAAAAGAGCTTTTAAATTTTCACCAGAATACGGAACATTAACAACTTGTTAATATTAACTATTTTGTTAATGTGGTGAGCTTTGTTAAGCTAGTAGAATAGGGCTGTAAGTCTCTTTTTGTTGATTCAATGACACTGTTGAGATCTTCCGCAGTTTTGATGACCTCATCAAGCTTTGTAACTTGATCAGCAATTTTTTTTTGCGCATAATTTAATTTCTGACCGCACGGAATTCGTAGTATCACTAAGGCACTTCACCGCTAGTAGGACGTGCGAGAGTCCTACTTTGCATTCATCGCAGTAAAAATGAAAGTTCGCGAGATAGTCCTTTAAATATGCAAGGTCTCTCTTAGGTAATCCTATACAAGAGGCGTGGAAAGATTTGCCACAAAGGCCCTTACATGCCACTTTAAGTGCATTCTGGTCTTCCACGGTGCAGAAAGATGAATCACATTTCTTTTCCATTTTCTCTTTTTTTTTCTTTATTTTCGTTTGTTTTTTTAAGTGTATTTTTTTTTATTTTGATTAAAGTGTTTTTGTTTCTTTTACTTTAAATTTGGTCAGTATAGCGGAGCGAACAATTAATGAATTTTAAGCATGTCTCAGAACAAATTTAAAGTGATGATTTTGCAAAATTGGAAGTTATTGTTTTTTTTTTTTATTTTATTCTTTTGTGTTATAAATTGTTGTAACAAAGTTAAGAATCGACACTTACACTAGCTGTATTTATTTTTTTTTTATTATTTTTCTTTCTTACCTTAAATTGGTTCAATATTACGGCGCGAGAAGTTCAATGAATTTAATGCGTGTCACAGAAAATGTTAAGGAGTTGATTTTACAATATTACAGCTTGAAATTGAGTTTTTTTTAATATTGTTTTTTTTTGTTTCTTTTGCGTTATTAATTGCTATAACTAGGTTAGGAAGCGAAACTTGCACAGAACAAGAAAAAATTTATATTTTTGAAAGCGGAAAGCTTGCGGAACTATTTAATTTTATTTATTTATTTATTTAGCCAAACAAGGCAATATACTTATTCTAACTTATTTTTCTAACGGGTTGTTGGTGTATTTTTTTTATATATTTTTATTTTTTGTTTTTCTCTCCTCTTTCCTTGTTTTAGGTGTAGAAGATATGCAATTCTCAGTGGGCGTAATCCGCCCACATGAATCGACACATTTTCAAAAACACGTCAAAAAGAAAAGACAATAAGAAGAACGAAGGGGGAACTTATATACTAAACTTACATACTAACAGATTTTATACACATAGTAAAAATATGTACTAATTTTCAATACAACTAAATTTTGTTTAGGTATGGGTGGTAGACGGCAATGTAAGAAGAGGCATTTGGATATGGGAGAATAGAGTTAATATTACAATGCGGTGTTTTACTTATTTAACATTAAAATTTTTAATTTACAATTTTTCTACAAAAGCTAGATTTGTTTATTGATAGATTTTTGTTTGACAGATTTTAGAAGGAAATAGAAAAGGGATCAGAATGGTGAAAAGGAATTGGAGAAGATTCACTTATATGTACCATTGGACATAGAACGTGAATTGGTGTTTAATAAGGGGGTAGTTATGTAAAGGAAAGTGATTTGGAAAGAGAACGCTTGAATCTGAATTTCGATATTGGCGGTGTATAATGCTTGCTGATATTATTAAATATTTTACAACATCTATTCAAGGGCTCGTTCAATGCGTAAATAGTGTTGTGATGCGATTCTTTTAACAATTTTGTATACCTTGTTCGCCTTATTGGTTCATTAAATAGTACCTTGCTCGAGATGTATTTGCTATCGATGTTACCAGTAATAACATCGAATGTAAAGCATGAGCAAAGTAATATTCTCCTTGATGACAGCGACATTAAATTGAAGATTTTAAGTCTACTCTCGTATGGTGGTAAATTTGTATAGTCACGAGGATCGTATAGGTCTCTCAATGCAAAAGCAAGAATTGTCTTTGAATAGATTCTAGCCTTTCACTATGCACTACAAAAGCTGGGTTCCAAATTATGCAACAGTATTCTAAGATTGGAATGCAACGAAAGCTAGATGTCGCTAAGCTGCAATTACAACGGACTGCCGAAGCCTACTCCGCTCAACTCTCGGTTAAGCTCAACCAACCAACCTCTGGACTCGACGACGCCGGCGGACCTTGGGCGCATATATCCCACTCCATGCGCGCTGCCGCTGAAGAAGTCATTGGTTTCCGGCGCCCGCAACCTCGGAACCAATGGTATGATCAGGAGTGCATTGCGACTGCAGTAAAAAACGCCGCTTATAGAAAAACGCTGCAGTCAGCTGCAACGCGAGCCGTGCGAGAAAACTACCGCGAAAAGAAGAAGGAGGAGAGGCGCCTTTTCAGACGCAAGAAAAGAGAGCAGGAAAAGCGTGAGCGTGAGGAACTAGAGGTATACCAGGGCAAGAAGGATGCACGAAAATTCTATCAACAGGTTAAGCGTCTAACCCAAGGTTTCAAGCCCGGAGCATCCACTTGTAGAGACGAAAATGGAGATCTGAATACGGATACACAGTGTGCGCTTAGATTGTGGAGACAGCACTTCTCCAATTTACTTACTGGCGACGATTCCACCAATGCCGCCCATCGAGAGCACAGTGCAGTGCCACCAATCGACGATGACGGAGTGGAAGTATCACCACCTAGCCATGAAGAGGTTCGAGTTGCTATCCAACGACTCAAAAACAATAAAGCAGCGGGTGCTGACGGCCTGTCAGCTGAATTGTTTAAAACAGGCGGCGATGAATTGATAAGGCGCATGCATCAGCTCATCAGCAAAATATGGCTAGCAGAAAGCATGCCCGACGATTGGAACCTCAGTGTACTGTGCCCTATACTTAAGAAAGGAGACCCTACAATCTGCGCAAGTTATAGAGGTATCAGTCTTATTTCCATCGCATATAAGGTTCACTCAAGCGTACTGTGTGAAAGATTAAAGCCAATTACAAAAACACTGATTGGACCTTATCAGTGTGGCTTTCGACCTGGTAAGTCCACCATAGACCAGATTTTCACGCTACGACAAATCCTGGAGAAAACCCACGAAAATCAAATTGACACACACCATCTCTTTGTCGACTTTAAAGCTGCGTTCGATAGCCCGAGAAGGGATTGCCTATACGCAACAATGTCTGAGTTCGGTATACCTGCAAAGTTGATTAGACTTTGCAGAATGACGTTGAGCAACACACGCAGCTCCGTCAAGGTAGGAAATGACCTCTCCGAAACCTTCAATACCGAAAGAGGTTTCAGGCAAGGCGATCCACTGTCTTGCGATCTCTTTAACATCATCATGGAGGGGATCGTACGAAAGGCCGGTGTGCATCGTAATGGCACCATTTTCTATAAAGGTGTCCAGCTCCTTGCTTACGCTGATGATATTGATATTGTTGGCAGAACCAAGAGATGTTACCGCTGCTTTCGCCGCTATCGAAAAGGAATCAGCCAAAGTGGGTTTGACGATAAATGAGGGTAAAACAAAGTATATGCTGTCTACAAACAAGGGAGCTCGGCGTTTAGACTCCCACGTTTCATCCGGCAGCTATAACTTTGAAGTAGTCAAGGAGTTTGTATACCTTGGCACCGCCATTAATACTAACAACGAAATTAGCCTGGAGATAAAGCGAAGAACAATAATTGCTAATAGGTGCTACTACGGGCTCAGTAAGCAACTAAGTTCCAGAGCCCTCTCTCGATCGACAAAACTAACACTCTACAAGACGCTCGTTTTACCTGTGCTGCTTTATGGCGCTGAGGCATGGGTAGTTTCGCAAACTGGCGCAGCCGCTCTGGGGGTGTTCGAGAGAAAAGTTCTTCGCAAAATCGTCGGTCCTGTTCGAGTCGGCGATGACTATCGCATCCGAATGAACCACGAGCTGTATGAGCTCTACGGAGACATTGACGTAGTTCGGCGTATAACTGTGCAGCGATTACGCTGGCTGGGTCATGTCCATCGTATGGACGACGAAGCTCCAGCGAAAAAGGTGCTCGAAGCGAGGGTCGCTGGTCAACGACGACGAGGGAGACCATGCCTCCGATGGATGGACCAGGCTGAGGAAGCCCTAACCGCACTTGGTGTATCCGATTGGAGAAGGCGCGCGCAAAGCAGAGGCGCCTGGCGAGAGCTGATGAGGTCGGTCGAAATCCGGACACGGGTTGTCACGGCCACCTAAGTAAGTAAGTAATTCTAAGATTGGTCGTACTAATGTGCAGTATAAGGTTTTAGTTACCCAAAGGTTTTTGAATGCTTTTGCACGTCTTTTTATGAATCCGAGCATTTTGCTTGCGCTGGATATGATATGATCGTAGTGAAGGTTAAAGCGCATCTTACTATCAAGAATTATTCCAAGATCTGCTATGTGGTGGAGCCTTTTAAGTTCTACCTTATTTAGCATGTATCTGCTATATGTGATTAAGTTTTTACGGGCAAAACTTATAACATAGCACTTGTTTATATTTAAATAAAGTTTATTTTTACTACACCACTGTTCCAGAGAAAAAAGCTTATTCTGTAAGAATACTGAATCCACTTCTGATCTAATGTTATAGTATAATTTTAAGTCATCTGCATATAAGAGATGGGGGACATCATGCAAAACTTCAGATATGTCTGCAATAAATATGTTGAAGAGAAGTGGGCCAAGATGGCTACCTTGAGGTACACCCGACGAGACAACAATCTTTTTAGACAAAGTACCCTGAATTTTTTTTCGATAAATGAAATATGTATTTAAAAGGAGGCGAATTAAACAATGGGAGATTCTTCAAACCTGAAGACTCTGCTAACTGCAGTTCAACCATACTGCAATTTCGAATGTTGTTCAACCTGATATGCTGTAAAAGCTGTATAAGCTCCTCGCAACCTATATAAAAAAAACGAAATGGCCACTTCATCCCTTGAAAGGACTTTGACCGAGCTTCATATGATCAATTGTGTTGTGCGTGTTGTGAAATGTTTGAACACAAATGATCGAGAACTGGACCTACATGTTTTATGCCGACTCCGAACGTATTATGTTCTCAAGAAGCTTTTCATGGCAGTTTTTTTTTTTTAAAAGAAAATACTAATTATTAATAAGAAAATACTAATAAAGAAAATATGAATAATAAAAAATGAATAAATATTAAAGTTGCATTGCACATAAGAAAAGAGTTTGTTGACACCAGCATAAAACTAAGCCAATTAATAGCTGCGTTAATGTTTTACCGAATCAGCTGAAATGCAACAAACAAAATTGGAAAATTGGAACACAAAATCATGTACAAGAACCCTCGGCCACTCCGTTCTTATGTACAGTTTATTTAATAAATAAATTGTTTTGATTGTTTAGTAATTTTGTTTTTGTTTATATGTGGATATGTAATTTAATATTGTATCGTGTGAAATGTATGTATGTTTTGTGTTTATAAACATTCTCCCCCCGTTGAGTGTCTAACTCAACTCAAGTTATTTCTATTTCAAATGGTGACTTTTGCTGACGGCATGGTAGAGGAGATGAGCCAGCCTTAGTTGAGTGCCTTTGCTGGTAGTGTTTCTTCATCTTCCAAATAATGTAGATTAAAATAATACACATCGCCACACTTAACGCAAGATAACTGACCACATGATGATTTTTTTGTTTGACTTGAGTTTGTATGGTAACTGGTCGAAATCTTCTCTTAATAATCTCGTTTGTAGATCGGTAAGTTGTTCCAGTTTTGTTTCGAAATGCTCAAGATAAGGTTCTTATAAGGCCTTTAATACGACGCTGGTTGACTGATGGATGAGATTTTTCCGATACCAGCAAACGATATGTATACACGACTGGATGATTTAACGTAACCTTGGATTTGAATGTCATCATTTTTGAAACTGCAATTTTGGTCAATCGTGAGTATTCCTGACCCTATAAGTGTTAGTTGCATAGTTTCGTGATTACATACTGCTGTTATTTTGGTAGGAATTTTAGACGGGTAAATTCACTTGTTAGCATGATGAAGTGATGTGAAAGTTAACTGATCAGAGCACTTGGTTAGGTCACAGCTTTGAAACGCCTTGTTGTTAAAAAGTTGAATTTCGCACGCTAGTTTCTTTGATTGTTTTCCAGTGATTGCTTGCTGTCTTCTTAATAAATAAGTGTTATCACTAGTCAATATCGCTGCTTTTATTTCGGTTTGGCTTACTGCAATATATTGATCGCGATGGCCGCTAACTGCTAGTATTTCGGTGGTGGGTTTTATTGCCACAAGAGTGTTATTTGCTGTTATCGAAATCGGCTGTATGATAAATAGGTCTAATTTTTTGTGATCAACTAGTTGTAGGTCCAATTCAAAGATGAAGTGATTTGTTGTAAGTCCAGCCTCTACGTCCACGATAGTAAAAAGCTTCAATAGATTGTTGTCTTCAATTGGTAGGGTCCAATTAGTGAGTAGGTATGACTTAATAGTTAAAATTTCCTTCGCAAGCTGTTTTGATGTAAGGACTTGTGGACTTATTTTTCCATGCTTGGTGTGTGTTAAAATACTTATCAATTCTGCTTGTGTATGTTGCAAATCTTTGATAGTCATAGAAAGTTGAATGACTAAAACCATCAGTTGGTGAGTTTATCGTAGTTGGGCAGCAGTGTTTTCAATTTTGTTTATGTCCACGTTGATCAAACGTTAAATTTCAGTCAAACGTGCGGATGTGTCTGCTTCATCTCGTTTTATAATATTGATTGTAGAATCAATGATCGATGTTTGATTCTTGTGCAGCTTTAGAAGATGCTGCTCGTTCGATTCGACTTCCTTAACCCTCCATTACTAACGCAGGGTGGATTACACCCATAAGTCTTAAAACAAAAAAAGTTAATTTACGTAAGTTTGATATATTTTTATTAAAATTATATGTTAATTAAATTGAACGAATTTTATGTTTAATAGAAAAATAAAATACATGAATTGAATAAAAACAGAACCGTTTTAATGTTCTCTCTTAAAGATTCGTGAATTCAAATTGATGGGTGGATTACACCCAGGTTAGTAATGACGTTACTCCGAATAGCGGCAGTAATGGAGGGGCAATGGTGTTTGACATTTGTTCTGCATAATCTGATTCGAGAACACCAAACAAAGTGTGAGCCACGTTCCCAACGATATTAAAAGCACCTCTTTTGGGTCGACTTGATGACAGTAAAATTTCCTTCTTGAGAACATAAGCCGTTCGGAGTCGGTTGTGTTCAAACATTTCACAACACACACAACAAAATTGATCATAAGAAGCTCGGTCAAAGTCCTTTCAAGGGCTGAAATGGCCATTTCCTTTTTTTATGAAATGGTGCTAAGTCGAAGTATACGATAAGTTTCCAGATGCTTGTTGATAGCTGTGCAGTACCCATTCCTTCAAAATAAATACCAGACTTGTTACGAAATCTTGATACATGAATCGGAGAAGTCATTGCTAATGGCAACATCAGTAATGAAACCAGCATTACAGAAAGAGCAAGACCCTTTGACGAAGACTTGAGTTTTGGGATATCTTGTAACGAACCTCTGGGCGTTACAATTATTTATCAGCTGAGGTATCCAAGAATTAGAGGTTGTAAAAGGTCCTTATGAGAAGGTCCTTTCTAATGATTATGTCACACCGTGTATATGGCTGCGATACCTTGTTGGTCGTAGATTATGACGAAGCCTTGGTGGTCGTTGGAGTTGGATCAGAAACGATGCACTTGTTTTCTGATGGATGAAACTTCCGATCCTGGTCACTATGTGTAGGCGTGACTGTACTTTTCTATTAGTTTCCCTTGTAAAAATAGTGGCTGGCTTCTGTGAAGCGTTCCGTTATATTTTTTAAACGGACTGCACTTATTTTCCACTTCTGGCGAGTTTGAGAAAATTGCGTGTGTGTGTGTGTATGTTTTTCTGCGTATATCGCTGCAGCTGTTGGATGACTCGTCTCTCTGGTAGGTATAGCGGGAGGGGAGAGGTGGGGAGTGTGGTTCGTTGAGAACAAAGTGAGTGCGCTCTGAGGTGACTTCCAAAGTCTTCCTCGGCGTCAGGCCTCAGTGGAAAGATACTCAAAGGTGAGTATCGTTCGTGCAGAACACAGTGAGCGAGTTAGTCCTCAAGTGGGGAAGGGACTCAAGGTGAGAACCGTTCGTGGAGAACGAAGGTGAGTGCGCTCTGAAGTGGCTTCCAAAGTCTTCCTCGGCGTCAGGCCTCAGTGGAAAGATACTCAAAGGTGAGTATCGCTCGTGCAGAGCAGCGTGAGAGTGAGCAACTGCTTTCAAAGCCACTAGCTTCAGCGTCACAACCCGAAGAAGAGGGAGAGGAAAGAAAAGGATATGTACGCAGCTATCCTGTTGGCTGTCCTTAGGATTTATATTTATATCCCTGATCCTGTTGACTATCCTGTTGGCTGGTCACGCTATGACTTCTCTTCTATGCTGCTGCTACACGACTACTTGGCACGAGACTTAAATAAAAACACGTCCGATCGGTTTGAAAGCAAGAAAACAACTCTTCGTTTATTCAATTAATAATTAATAACTAAGTGGTGGCTAGCACCAGGGTTACTTAAAGTGTATGTAAGTAATATGTATGACTACTTTAGGAGTAGTAATATGCACTTAGTATTATAAATATATTAAAATGAACACTGAAAGTTAATACTAATAACTAATTTTCAATACATCCGGTAAGTAAAATTAAATTAAATGTAGTAATATTATAATGTTATCATATTTATATTCAAGGGAAGTGTGTATAATAAAATGTATCATAATCTTATTTACATGTAATAGTAGTAGTTAATTTATACTCTAGACCGAATTAAGTATTGAAATAGGCTGCTACGTAAATGTCAGTGAATAATAACGTAGTACGTTTGATTATAGTTTAGTAGTAGCTAACTAGAATATCTTATGTTTTAGTAGTAGATAAAATATTAGAGTAATATTTTTACATCATGTATTTTTATACTTAATTACTAGATGAAATATAATGTAAATAGATAATATCTGAAATATATAAAAATATAAATAATAGAAAATGCTACAGTTTATACCTCGTAGATACGTCGTAGAAAAAGATGTTGGCTGCATATCGTTGCTTCTGATATGTGATGACCGTCCGTGTAGAAACACAAGCAGCTGTTCTTGTGTTGCGATAGGAAAGTAAAGGCACTAGTGCTTGTTGTTGTAGGTCAGTGTACGAATGCTTACATTATTGCACTGGCCTTGAAATTTTGTGTGCTATTGTCGTTGTTGTTATAGTTGGATTATCATTGTCTTAATTAGCTGCTGCATGGTGAGCTGTGTGTTGTTGTTGCTGTTGTTGTCGGCTGGTATGCATTATAGTGATATCGTTCGATTGATGACGTTATCAATGTGCGGGCCTATTTCATCAAGAAATAGGGTCGTCACACACACACCCCCCTTTAGTTCGCCGGAAAAGAGGTAACCTTCACATTTCCTGCGAGAGATATCTGGACGTGATATCAGATGTCGATGGTGGTCTTGAAACGTACCGATTTTCTCCGTTGTCGGCATGCTTCAATGTCCAGGATGCGCCGTTGAATTTGCATAGTCCATGATACGCTTGCTGTGCTGCTGCTTGGTTGTTCTAGTTGGTTACTCACTTGGCTATGAGTAACTGCTGCGGTTGCCGTATCTGGCACCTTACTGACAGGTGTAGGGATCGGCTCTTCGGGTTCGATTAACCATCCGATGCACATTTCAGATGTGTCAGATTCATCGGACTGGTTTCGAGTCTGCTCGTTGCGACTGTTGCTACTGCGGTTGCGTTCGCTGTTGCTGTTGTCGTGACTGTCGCTGCTGCTGCCGCCTCTGGGACTTCCGTGGTCGTGAGCGGTGCGTGCAGGTATGATCTCTTCTGAGACCTGGGATGAAGAAATATCCGCTGCGTGATGAACGCTGAGTGTGTTGTGTGCATGTTTTGGCATTAATGACACAACTGTTGCTGCTGGTAGCGTCTTTAGTAGGGCTGGTAAGCCTGTTGATGTTGTCAGCATGGTTGTCGTAATCGGTAGTATGGATGCTGCTAGTGGCATTGCAGGTGTCGCGGTGATGCGAGCTGACTGATGTTGCCGGTGAGTGTCTTTGATGCGCTGGAGGCATTGCTGGCTGGTTCGTTGATGACCGCTGGTAACGGTATAGTTGGCAGTGTTCGACTTGCTAACTCTTGAATTAGCACGCTGATCTGCCTGCGCTTCTGTTGTATTTGGTATCGTGAGAACCGTTTGCTACAATTAATAGGTGTGCGAAAGTCTGGAATCGGCGTGCTAAGAAAACTTTCCATAAATTGCAGAGCAAATAGGCCACAGTCGGGCAAGTTATTCTGCTGAGGAGCCTTTACGCGGCAGCCTGGCAAACTGTGTTCCGTGAAAACATTGCGTCTGCGCTCCTCGTTTGGTCTGAAACTCCTGTTAGAGGTAGCTCCGTATTGGGCCGAAGACGTGAGACCGGTCAATGGTAGCGAGAGAATCCATTAACAAGATGAGTGGCTGAGCTATTGGGTGTAGCTGGCATCTTTTGTGCTCGTCCATAGAATCGTGGTCCTTTCATCGTTGGGAAACAAACGATCGCTAGGAACCAATGTTTAGCTTCGTTACTTGGAATAATAATAAAATTCCTGTCTGTTATATCATGTCGTCGAGTCCACTTGCTGACTCCTGCGTGTCTACGCTGCTCCAGAGAAATTGCTGTTTCGCCGGGCGTTGCTCTGAGACGTGTCAAACGTTCATAAAAGAACGGATTGAATGCATAAATATCGTCCGCTTGGTCCTTTTGTATGAAGACGCGTTCAATCCATCTGATATAGAAATCAATTATCCTGTCATTGAGAAAGCGACCAGTAGCGAGGCATGCATAATCTTCTTCTCTTGGATTCTGTGATAATAGACGTTTGTAGTTGAAGCTTTTTATGTATACAAGATATAACCAAATGACTTGTGGTGTAGCGATGTGACCAAATTTGTCTGTCAAGCGTGTTGGCTCTCTTCTCGTCTAATAGGTTGTAGTTGTACGTGCAGGTGCTGCTGCAATTAGTAGTGTGCGTGATGCAACGGTAGTTGATGGTGCAGGTACGGCTGCAGGTCCTAGTTGTGGACGCAGGTGGTGCTGCGGGTCTCAGTTGTTGACGCGGTGATGCCGCGTAGAAAAAAATGGCATGAATGCTTCGTCCACGTGAGGTCGTTGGTGATCATGTTATGGTGTACTTCTCTTCATGTTATTTCAGCTGGAAACTTACGTTTTGGCGTTCATGTCTTTATGGGCTCTTGCTGTAGACCCCCGTGTAAGTCTGCTCTGTGAAATTTGCAGTTATCGGATAGACGAAATGCTGCTGTTGTGGTTGATGCAGGTGTGGCTGCTAACGTGCAGTTTGTGATGCAGGTGTGGCTGCAGTGCCCAGTTGGTGACGCGGGTAGTGCCGCTCATCCTCAGTTGTTGACGCGGGTGATGCCGCGGGTCTCAGTTGTTGACGCGGGCGATGCCGCGGGTCTCTGTTGTTAACGCGGGTGATGCCGCGGATCTCAGTTGTTGACACGGGTGATGCCGCGGGTCTCAGTTGTTAACGCGGGTGATGCCGCGTAGGAAAAAATATTAGACTTAGATGTGGTTGGATTCGTTGTCAGCGTAGAACGTCTTGACTTCTCTCAAATGCACGGTTCTGCGGTGAGAGTCAGCTGACCTTTTTACTTCGATGATGCCTGGATCCCATACGTTACGACGTGAGTAAACTCTTGTGACGGGTCCTCGCAGTTCTGTTGCTGAATTTGGATAGCCGTTGCTTAGGCGATGCGTTTGATTTCTAAATTGGCGAATTGTAGTATCTTTCTTAGCATTGCGTGTAGGTATTGGTTGTCTATACCTCGCAACTCTTCGATGGATCTTCTTTTTGTTTCTTTTTAATTTTATTGTAGCACATACCCGTTGTAATTTGGTGGATCTTAGCGTATGTGTTCTTCTCGTTGGGCTGGCTGAACTACTTCTGACGTGGGCTGGAGTATCTGACGAACTTTGAGATTTTGTTGTAACCTCTGTGGTATCATCCTTTTGCCTTAAGCTAACTGGCGTTTTGATGTCGATGACTTCTGCTTCATCTTGGTCATGCGGTGTATTCTTTGAGATCGGAGTACTTGAAGAATTTGTGTGACCGATTGGATGGCCTGGTATATCATCGTTCTGCGGTAAGCTGCCTTCTGTGGACCCTTTGTTATCAGGTGGTTCTGCTTGCCTGAACTGATGCTCTCGCTGATGTGTACGCGATGCTGGTGGGTCTGCAATAGGCTGTGATTTAGGTGCGTTTGTCGCTAATGGCTCTGAATAAACTGGTTGTTAATTTGGGAGTGGTGCTAGTGACTCTGTCGAATGCATTTCGTCGCATGTTATGATTGTTTCGACGTGAGGCGGTGGGTAGTCTGTAACCGACGCCATCGGCTCAGTGTGGTGCTGGGGCTGGCTTGGTGTTGACGGTACCGTTTGAGGCGATTCATAGCTTGTGGGCTGCGTTGGATGGTTTCGTGTCTGCACTGCTGATTCATTGGCGTGCTGTTGATGACACACGTGTGACGCTGATGGCCGTTCATGATGCTTTTGTGGCGCTGGTGGCCACTCTTAATGGTTTGGTGGCGATGGTGGCCGTTCGTGATGCTTTGGATGATGTGAATGGCCTGCTGATTTATCGTGATGTGGTAATGGCGGTCTCACGTGCTGTTGAAATGTTTGTACCGATTCGTTTTCTTCTTGTTCGCCCAGACGTCTGACGTGATTTATAGCCAATGCAAAACTGTTTATTCGATTTCTGGTTTCATCGCTGATTTGTTTTGTTCGAGGCGGTGGCTCTCGTGTAGGCGTGTAGCTTGAAGATGGTGCAAACATGAGTTTTGAGACGTGATGTGATGATGTAGAGGGGCTGGAAATATTTGTGGCCACGCGTACCCCTATTCTTGGCGTGGGCCGTTGAAGTTTTCCGCATTCCGGCAACAGTCCATGGTGCGGCGGTTTCGTCTACCGCAATCCCAGCAGAAGAATATCTGTTGGTTTCGGCATCGATCCGAGCGGTGTCCTTCTCTTCCGCAACGTCGGCATGCTTGTGCGCTAATTTTGTCGTTTCTCTGTACAACCTGGCTATGTCGCTCTTCACAAGGTCGTGGAGAGTTGTAATGGTTGGCATATTGATTCACTTGAGGTCTGTTGTCTTGTGACTGTGGCGTGTGTTTTGAATCAAGACATTCGTATTCTTTTGCCAGGATGGCCAGTTCTTCCAGTGTGTCGAAGTCTTTACGCCGGATGTACAGTTGGTACTCATTTCGCATATTCCTGTAGACTCGCTCTAACTCTTGAGATTTCGAATAGCCAGCATGGCGCATCATGTTTTGGATGTCCAGTAGGAAATCCATGAATCGTTCCCGTGGGCGTTGGTCTCTTCGCCTGACGTCATCCTCTAGACGTTCCAAGTAACATGGTGGGAGAAGAAGTGTAGAAAATCTGATTTCAACGATGGCCAGTCGGTCCACTGACGATGGTTGCTTCGAAACCATACTGCTGCTTTTCCTCGCAGTAGTTCTGGCATAGTTCGTTGCATGAGGTTCAATGGTATGCCATAAACTTCGGCTAACTCCTCAAGTCGCTCGATGAATGATATAGGATCTTCATCGCCTTCATATTTTATGGTCCGCCATGGTTGATATGGCGTATAGTGAGCTGCTTGTTCAGCGGTGGATGCTTTCACCGCTCGTGTGTTTTTATTTGGAGCCCCAAGATTCGTTATTTCAGCTTCTCGTCGTATTGGCCTTCATTTGCAAAGGTGGCTAGTCGCTTGCGTAGTTCCTCGACATTGCCCGTGTCCTCAAGACCGAATTCCTTCAAGTAGGTAAGTAATTCGTCTTTTCTGAGGCTATAAATCCATGATGTCTTCATCATGGTGCTCGATGTGTAGTCTTGGAGATTTGATGTATTGATGTGCAGTTATGATTTTGCTGCTTTGGTTGATGATTAGTATATTTTATTTTATTATTTTTTTTCTCTGGTCTTCTTCGGTAGGATTGATGAATTAATGTGCAGTTATGATTTTGCTGCTTTGGCTTGATGATTTAGTTTGTGGGTTTTTTTTGTTTCTGTGAGTTCGCTTTCGGAGAATTTACGTCCTTCAGTTATTTTAGCTTGCGTGAGTTTTAGTTTAAATTTATTTAGTTTGTGGTTGCTATTGGAGCCTTACTGCGTTGCTTGCGTGGTGAAGCGTTGACGCGTTGCTGCGTTGAGCGTTGGTGCGTTGAGCATTGATGCGTTGCTTGCGAGGTGAAGCGTTGACGTGTGGCGTTGCTTGCGTGATGAAGCGTTGACGCGTTACGTTGCTTGCGTGGTGAAGCGTTGACGCGTGCTGCGTTGCTTGCGTGATGAAGCGTTGACGCGTTGCGTGATGAATAAAATAATTAAGGTTTCCTTTCTTCTCTTGTTGTTGGATCTTTGTGGATGTATATATGCTTGGTCACAAAGTCTTTGATGATAACGAAACTCTTGTAGATGGTGAAACTCTGCTTGACCACAGAGTTCTGTATATGGTGAAACTCTGTTTGACCACAGAGTCCCTGCTCGGGCGCCACTTGTAACGAACCTCTGGGCGTTACAATTATTTTTCAGCTGAGGTATCCTCAGCGGCTGTCCAGGGCTCGTGATACAAGAATTAGAGGTTGGAAAGGTTCTTATGAGAAGGTCCTTTCTGATGATTTTGTCACACCGTGTATATGGCAGCGATGCCTTGTTGGTCGTAGGTGATGACGAAGCCTTGGTGGCTGTTGGAGTTGGATCAGAAACGATGCACTTGTTTTCTGATGGATGAAACTTCCGATCCTGGTCACTATGTGTAGGCGTGACTGTACTTTTCTCTTAGTTTCCCTTGTGAAAATAGGGGCTGGCTTCTGTGAAGCGTTCCGTTATATTTTCTAAATGGACTTTGCACTTATTTTCCACTTCTGGCGGGTTTGAGCCAATTGCGAGTGTGTGTGTGTGTGTGTGTGTGTTTCTGCGTATATCGCTGCAGCTGTTGGATGACTCGTCTCTCTGGTAGGTTTAGCGGGAGGGGAGAGGTGGTGAGTGTGGTTCGTTGAGAACAAAGTGAGTGCGCTCTGAGGTGACTTCCAAAGTCTTCCTCAGCGTCAGGCCTCAGTGGAAAGATACTCAAAGGTGAGTATCGTTCGTGCAGAACACAGTGAGCGAGTTAGTCCTCAAGTGGGGAAGGGACTCAAGGTGAGAACCGTTCGTGGAGAACGAAGGTGAGTGCGCTCTGAAGTGGCTTCCAAAGTCTTCCTCGGCGTCAGGCCGACGCCTCGTGCAGAGCAGCGTGAGAGTGAGCAACTGCTTTCAAAGCCACTAGCTTCAGCGTCACAACTCGAAGGAGAGGGAGAGGAAAGCAAAGGATATGTACGCAGCTATCCTGTTGGCTGTCCTTAGGATTTATATTTATATCCCTGATTCTGTTGACTATCCTGTTGGCTGGTCACGCTATGACTTCTCTTCTATGCTGCTGCTACACGACTACTTGGCACCAGACTTAAATAAAAACACGTCTGATTGGTTTGAAAGTAAGAAAACAACTCTTCGTCTATTCAATTAATAATTTATAACTAAGTGGTGGCTAGTACCAGGGTTACTTAAAGTGTATGTAAGTAATATGTATGACTACTTTAGGAGTAGTATTATGCGCTTAGTATTATAAATATATTAAATTGAACAATGAAACATAATACTAACTTATAACTAATTTTCAATACATCCGGTAAGTATAATTAAATTAAATGTAATATTATAATGTTATCATATTTATGTTCAAGGAAAGTGTGTATAATAAAATGTATCATAATCTTATTTACATGTAATAGTAGTAGTTAATTTATACTCTAGACCAAATTAAGTATTGAAATATGCTGCTACGTAAATGTCAGTGAATAATAACGTAGTACGTTTGATTATAGTTTAGTAGTAGCTAACTAGAATATCTTATGTTTTAGTAGTAGATAAAATATTAGAATAATATTTTGACATCATGTATTTTTAAGTCGTAGAAAAAGATGTTGGCTGCATATCGTTCCTTCTGATATGCGATGTCCGTCCGTGTAGAAACACAAGCAGCTGTTCTTGTGTTGCGATAGGAAAGTAAAGGCACTAGTGCTTGTTGTTGTAGGTCAGTGTACGAATGCTTAAATTATTACACTGGCCTTGAAATGTTGTAAGCTATTGTCGTTATTGTTGTTTTAGTTGGATTAGCATTGTTTTAATTAGCTGCTGCATGGTGAGCTGTGTGTTGTTGTTCCTGTTGTTGTCAGCTGTTATGCATTATAGTGATATCGTTCGATTGATGACGTTATCAATGTGCGGGCCTATTTCATCAAGAAAAAGGATCGTCACAATCTTCATGTAAACTTTTTCGCTTTTGATTCTTTGTCAGTGTACTTGCTGAAGACTCCATTTTTGAAGTGAAACTTTTATAGCCGTGTATAAAACAATACCAATGGGGGCATAACCAATGTAACCAAAGGTAAAAATGCATTATTCCCGCCACAGGTTTTCCGACAAATTTTTTCTTTTAAATATTTATAAATAAAAATATAATTAACGAAAAAATAAAACCGCAAGATCTGTCGTATGTGCTATGAGGATAGAGCCTGGGTACTACTTAAGTCATCAAATTAAAATAATAAATTCTCTTGATGACCAACTGTGTCACGAAAGTAAAAAAAAACTGCGATCGAATTCTGTAAGTGAATATTGAAGTTTTCAGTAACTGTCAATAAACAAAAGGCACAATTGATATTTCCCATGATATCGCCATGTTGAAAATACTAGTTGGCTTTATGAAAAAAAGACAGTTCTTGAACTAATACTGGCATGAAGGCAGACTGCTTGTTAACCTTTTGCTTGCACTGATGGAGAGAATGTTAATTTTTGGGTAAAAGATTCACTTCTACCGTGCGTGGTGGCCACACATCTTTTTTCTGTCTCTTCGATGAATAATGGAGCTAGTTCATGTTAGGTCGTTTCGATGTGCTTGAAGCTGTTTTGACATCAACGACCCGAATAAAACCGTCATCTGCTTTTTAAGTTCGAATAACTCGTCTCAATGGCCATTGGAGAACTGGAACGTTGTCTTTTTTGGTGATGACTAATGTCATTCTTCCTTTACATTTGGTGTTGGACACTTCCATTTAGACATTTGTTGAAGCTTTTGTAGGTATTCGTGGTGCCATCGAGTCCAGAATTTATGTTTTATATCTGATACATATTTCCAATTTGTGTTTAGTGACCTTCTGTTTTGTGGGACCCAATTCAACTGGTGTGGTGAGTGGTCCTCCGATGATGAAGTGACTTTGTTTTAATGCTCCTATATCATTAGGATCTGAAGACAACGGGATGAGAGGCCTAGAGTTTAGAATCGCCTCTATTTCCTCTATTACAAGCTCTAGTTCTTCATATGTAAGAGATGCGGTAGAGACACTGCAATATAAATGATGCTTAGCAGATTTGACTGCTGCTTCCCAGAGCCCACCAAAATGTGGCGCCTTAAGTGGAATCAATTTGAATTCGATGCCCTTGTCACTTGTTGCAATTCATATAATTGATTTTTTGCACCTACAAAATTTGTTGCATTATCGGAGTATAATGTTTGACACCTGCCACGGCGACTTATGAACCGTTTAAGTAGTCCAATAAAGGCGTCTGTGGTCAGATCTGAAACAATTTTCATGTGACCCGCTTTTGTGACAAAACAGCTGCAATATATGCCTTTTATGGTCTTTTTTCACGAATTTTGTAATGAATCCATATTGGACCGCAATAATCCACGCCAGATGTTAAAAATGGCCTTGCTTCTGTCACTATCTGCCGGTAAATTGGCCATAATTTGACTATAGCTTTGGTTTTGCTCTGACGCAGCGCACACAGTATTGTACAATATTGCGTGCCATTGTTTTTCCTTTCAGAATCCAGAAATTTTGTCTAGAGGTCGCCAATAAGGCTTTGGGGCCGCAATGTTTGTTGTCTTGATCACTATTGCATCATTGTATAGTAGCAAAACTGGATGTTTTGCATCCAAGGGTAATGATGATGATTCTAAATGACTTCCACACGTATTAAATTTTGATCGTCTAAGAAGGGATTGGGGCTTGTAAGTTGGTTTGATTTGCTTACTTGCTTGTATTTTTGTAAATCTTTTATTTCATTTTTGAAATCTGTCATTTGAATGGTCTTGATTATAACTACTAAGGACTTATTAATTTCTGATGCATATATGGATAAATGATTTGGACGAGCTGCTGCTGGTCTTTTTATATTTTCAATGAAGCGTAACATGTAGACAACTGTGCGATGCAAAGATCGAATTGAGTTTTTGTGATTGATTACATAAATTAGCGCCTCGATAGATGCTGCCGACGGAGTTATTGTAGCTACTGTTGTTGTTTTCCTTCTTTCGATGTCATCAGGTCTGTCGACAGGTTTTGGTGTGGGTTTGAGTCATGGTTCTTGGCTGCCATGTAGGAATAATGGTCCGTAAAACCACATAGTACACGTAGCGAATTTTTCGGGACTAATTCCCCTTGAAATGATGTGGGCTGGATTATTTTTTTATGAGACATGATACCATTGATTGGTGTCTGATATGCCTTGAATCCTGCTTAGTCGGTTGGCGACAAATGTGTGTAGTGACGTTGCTGATGACTTAATCCATGATTAGATTATTTCCGAGTCTGTCCAAAAAAATGTTGGTACATCTTGATACTTTAGATCCTGCTTCACCTTTTCTGTTAGTTCAACTCCTAAAACGGTTGCGTTCTAACCGAGGAAGCGTTTGTAGTTTAAGGGGTGCTATCCTTGATTTTGCGCAGAGCAAGTTCGATGTTATAGCACGATCCTTGTACGTTGTTCGCACATAAACAGACGCTCCGTACGCTCGTTCTAAAGCATCGGCAAAAGTGTGTAGTTGGATCTTTAATTGTGGCTTCGAATGAAAAATGTGTCGAGATACCTTTAAGTTGTTGAGTTCCAGTATATTCTCTTTGAATTGCTGCCATTCTTGTTGAGTTTTTTGTGGTAGTTTTTTATCCCATTCATACTCTTGCTTCCATAGTTCTTGCATAAATATTTATGCGGTCCCGATTAAATCTGAAGATACTACTCGCTTTGTAATCGGCTGAACTGGTGATAAGTATGCTCGTCCGCACAATTTATCTGATTTTGGTAGCCAAATGCAACCTAATGTTTTTGTAGCCTTATCATCCAGATCCAGATTAACTTCTTGATCATCCACAGATATGATTGCAAGTAATCTTGAGTTGTTAGAGCACCATTTACGGAGTTTGAAACCAGCTTCCTGAAGCAATTTTATGAGCTGTATTTGAGATTCTAAAGCTTTTGCGATATCATTGGCGCCACTAAGACAGTCATCCACATAAAAATCTTCAAGCAAGGTTTGTGCGCCTTGTGGGTATTTACTCATGTTTTGTTTTGCCAGATATTGAAGACATTTAGTGGCAAGGTATGGAGTTGATGTTGTACCGTAAGTAACTGTTTTAAGACGGTAGTATTTAATGACTTCACTTGGGTCATTCCGACACACGATGAGCTGCTGAGCTGTGCCCTCTTCATACATTCCAATACATCTTTTCAATATCGGCTGTATACACATATCTGTATGTTCTGAAGCGCAACAGCAATGAAAAGAAATCACAACAGTGGGCCCTGAAAGCTTGGCCACATGACGTTTTGGCTTCAGACACAACGGCGTCAAACACAACTCTGAGCTTTGTGGTACTGCTGTCTGGCTTTAGAACGTAGTGATGAAGAATAAAATAATGGACATCTGGGATATCTTTTGACCATATCTTTTCCATATGATTCAACGACTCGTACTCGTTCATGAATTCTATGTATTGCGCTTGTAATGTTGAATCTCTTTGTAATCTTTTTTCGAGGGGTAGAAATCTGTTAATATCTGTCCTTTAATTTTCCAAGAGCCATTAGACTATCAGAAAAGAGTAGGCGTGTTATTGTTATAAAGCGACCATCTTTATCTCTTTAAATGTTATTTGTAAAATGCATTCATCGATTCGCCAAAATTTTTCAAGAATAAAGTCAAGTTTTCATTTTCCATGGTTGCTATGGCGTATGCTGCATTTGCTTCTGTTGACACTTCTGTTTTTCGAATAACAATCCACCCAAAAACTGTAGTACGAGGGGTGCCTTTTATATTTCGGGACTAGAAAACAAAAACAAATATTAATCATCGAAAATCACTTTATTGTTTTTCAAAATATTCTCCATTAAGATCTATACACTTTTGCATGCGTTTGAACCAATTGTCGAAGCACTTTTGCCACTCTGATTGAGGTATCTCCAAAACATGCATTCTGAATGCCGCAACCGCTTCTTCGGGCGTCGAAAATCGTTGTCCACGCAGTTTATTCTTCACGGTTGGGAATAAAAAGAAGTCATTCGGTGCCAAGTCAGGACTATACGGCGGATGACCTATCAAATCGATGTTTTGGGTGCTCAAAAATGCAGTTGTTTGAGCCGATGTGTGAGAGCTCGCATTGTCGTGGACAAAGACAACTGGCAAACAAATGGTTGTGTATCACTCAGAGTTGACTGTTCTGCGTGGTTCTAGTGGTACGGTTGCGACATGTCCATATTTTCCGAAAAAACAGGCGACCATTTGCTTGGAAGTGCTTCGTGCGCGAACAACTTTTGTTGGATTTGGCTCATCTTGAAACACCCATACAGTCGACTGCTGTTTACTTTCGGGCTCATACGCGTAAATCCACGATTCATCACCTGTCACGATGTCATAGACGTGTTTCGAAGCACCGCGATCGTATTTTTTGAGCATTTCCTTCGACCAATCGACACGAGCCTTTTTTTGAGCGATTGACAAATTGTGTGGGATCCAACGCGAACAAATTTTTTTGACAGTCAAATGTTTATGCAATATTGAATGTATGCTGGTCCCACTTATGCCTAAGGTTGCCTCAATCTCATGATAGGTAGCATGACGATCTTGCAATATCAGTTCGCGCACAGCATCAATGGTTTTCGGAACAACAGCTGATTTCGAACGACCTTCACGAAATTCGTCTTGGAGTGAACTACGACCTGATTGAATTCACCATACCATCGATAAACACTGGTCCTTGATGGAGCTGCATCGCCAAAAATTGAATTAAGTTCATCCATGCACTGTTGCTGTGTTAATTTACGTCGAAAGTTGTAAAAAATAATCGCACGAAAATGTTCACGATTTAATTCCATTTTTAGACCGAGATGAATCTTTTAAGTTACTATAAACAACACAAATAGCGCTCGTATGTCAAAACGTTCTGAGTACGTATAAGCCAACAAATGTCAAACTTTGCGATAGAGCTTTCAGTTGACAGATTGCAACACCAGGGTTGCCAAATCCCGAAATATAAAAGGCACCCTACGTAGTGGTAAATTTGTTTTCAATTTACATTGCTCTGGGTGGATTAGGCATGGTAGTGTTCAGCACCAATAAGCAGGTCAACTCTTCCAGAATTAAAAAACTCACGATTGGCCAGGCGTAGATGATCTGGGGAATTCTAGTTTGTCACTTCAAGTCCCTTGTTGGTTGTGGAGAAATGAGTTTCGGCATAACATAGGCTTCAATTCTTGCTGAAAAGCCTTCTGTTCGTGAGTGAATCGCAACGTTGACTCTTGAGGTTGAGGTTCTTGTTTGATATCCGATTCCTTCAATGGCTAGTTGGGATTTAGTAGGCGTTAATGATAACTTATTGATGAGCCGCTGAGTCACCATGTTGATTTGTGAACCAGAAGTAGTGCCAAGAGAACATATTTGTTATGATGAATTGTACGATAAGTAGATGCCACAGTTGCAGGTGACCTTTATTTAACTTCATGACTTGTTCCATTCTTTCTTGTCGTTCGTTCTTGTTACTGAAGATGAAGTAATGAATTATGTTTTTTCGAGCAATTTGGATAGTGTCGCCATGCACATTGTCCTGCTGCGTGACCTGGCTTTATGCTGTTTAAACAAAGTTAGTGTTTTTGTACAAATTTTATACGGTCCTGAACCTTGAGGTTAAGAAAGTTGTCAGATCCCAGCAAACACAAGTCAAAGGTTTGAGAATTTTTTTCCTCAGATTTGATTTCAAATTTGATTTTAAATGTGATTCTCAAACCATTTTAAAATCTAGAGAATAAACCTATTACTCAATTTGAGAATAAAGTCCCCTTTTTGTTGAGAATGCTATCATTCTAAAATCAATCTCAAATCGATATCAAACGTTTGACATTTGAGAAACACATTTGATATCAAATCATTTCCAAATCATTCTCAAAACTCAATGTTTGCTGGGATACGAACAGCGGATGCAATTTCTTTCCACATGGACAGAATTTGCTGTCCATTTGGGCAGCCGATGATGTGAATACCTTGATTGGTGCCTTTGGCTTTTCTCGTTGCCCAATAGCTTCCATTGTTTGTTTGGAATTGTAACTCAAGAAAAGACAATAATTCTGATATCTTGGGAGTTTCTTTTGTCCTCACAATTTATTGTTCGTATTGAATATATGTGCTTCTATAGAATTTTTTGATGAGTTTGCGAATCAGCACTGGATCCCATGACTGGGTTTCGATGCCTAAGTTATTTAACGCAAGTAAACATGCCCGTGTTGTATCATACAGGTGTTTGACTGCTGCAATATTAGAAGTTCCGGATGGTTGATCTATCAATTTGTTGTTGTAGCGATCTTCTATTAGCTTCCATGCTGCAACATAGTTTTCATCAGTAATAGCCAGATGACTAATGAAATTTGATGCTTCTCCTGTAAGCTGTGTTTTTAGATGCCACATTTTTTTCACATTAGATGGTCATGGAATTGGCTCCAATTGAGATAGTCTTCATCAAATGTTGGCATTTTTACATTTGAAATTGGTAAAGTGCTTCTAGTTGAGTTCGGCTCATGCTGATGAGATGGTTGGTTGAGCATTAAAGTGATTTTTGTCATTTTCAGCCCTTGAAAGAACTCTGACCGAGCTTCTTATTATCAATTGTGTTGTGAGTCGGCACATGTTTTGTGCCGACTCCAAACAGCGTCATGTTCTCAAGATGATTTTCATGGCAGTTTTTGTTTTTAAAAGAAAATACTAATAGGCTAAAATTAGATGTATTTTGTTTGACTTGAGTTTGTATGGTAACTGGTCGAAATCTTCTCTTGATAATCTCGTTTGTAGATCGGTAAGTTTTTAGAGGTTGAAATAAATATTAAACTTGCGTTTTTATTTTAATAATTATCTTTTATTTTACACAAAGAAACAAGTGTCGCTTTCTAGTTAATACAATATTGTCGTTAAAAATGTGTATCTATCTAAGCAAAAACTGCTGAAAAAACAGGGTTGTTAGTTATAAAAATAGTGTTGCCACAGTGTTGGAAACTGCACTACACCACCCCCTTCCTAGTGTAAACGACGTCTGAAGCAAACGGTAGATGCTCCAAAAACCGAACTCTGCACGATCGTTCTTTTCCTCTGCGAATTTCTGCTATCTCCTCTGTTGGCACATATGCTGGCTTTAATCGGTCCACCGACACCGTAGTTAATTTCGAATTTATTAAAATGTTAAACGTTTTTGGATGACGCTCTATAACCTTAAAAGGCCCGTCGTAAGGTGCTTTCAAAGGCGCTCGAACCTTATCGTCGCGCAGAAATACGTAACCGCAGAATCGCAAGTCTTTTGGCACAAATACAGCTTTTCTACCATGTTGAGATGTTTCGGTTGGTCGCAGATCTTCAAAATGTTGGTGTAGTCTACGTAGAAACTCATGCTCGTCCATATGAGTTGTTGAATTCTCGTCAAAAAATTTAACCCGGAAGCCTCAATGCTTGACCGTAAACCATTTCAGCAATCGACACGCCTAAGTCCTCTTTAACAGCGGTTCTTAAACCCAGCAAAATGGTAGGGAGAACCTCCGTCCAGTTTGCATTTGCTCCATGACATTTTAGAGCCGCTTTTAGTACACGGTGCCAACGCTCTATAAGGCCGTTCGCCTGAGGATGATATGCCGTCGTACGGATATGTTTTATTCCTAATATTTTTGACATTTCATTGAAAAGATTACTTTCAAATTGGCGGCCCTGATCAGTGGTTATAAATTTTGGCACACCAAATCGGCTGATCCATCCATTGAATAGCGTTTTTGCGACGGTCTCGGCTGTAATGTCGGGAATAGGAATGGCTTCGATCCATCGCGAATATCTGTCCACGCAAGTAAGGCAGTACGCGCAACCATTTGAAAGCGGCAATGGACCAACTATGTCAATATTTAAATGCTCAAAACGTTTGTCAGGTACTGAGAATGTTTCTAATTCGCTTTTTGTGTGGCGGAAAACTTTGCTACTCTGGCACTGCTGACACATTTTTACCATGTTTCTTTTATCAGAATTCATGCCCTTCCAGACGAAACTTTTCGAAACTAACTTGGTCGAAGCTTTCGTACCAGGGTGTGATAAGCCGTGTAATGAGTCGAAAACTGTTTTGCGTAACGTGCTAGGAATGTATGGACGGAGCTTACCTGTAGATTCGTCGCATATGATTTCGCAGCTGTTATCAGGCAGCTTATACTTGATAAGCTTAAGAGATGATGAATGCAATCGCATCAAATTTTGTAACTCACTGCATTTATTTTGTTCCTCGTGTAGAACTGTGCAATCAATTTGCGATGGAATTTGAATTGTTTCAACTCGCGAAAGCATATCCGCTACCACATTTTCTGCTCCCCTGATGTGCTGAATGGTCAGAGAAATTGGCTTATGAAATTTAACTGCTTTGTTTGCCGGGGCGAAAGTTTTTCCCATTTCTGCTCAAATGCGTGTATTAACGGCTTGTGATCCGTGTAAACGGTGAACTCTGCGCCTTCCAAAAAGTAACGAAAATGTCTGATTGCTGTAAAAATAGCCAGGAGCTCACGGTCGTAGGTGTTATATCGCTGCTCGGTTTTACTGAATTTTTTTGAGAAAAATCCCAACGGCTGCCAGCCTCCACCAACTGACTGCTGCAAAACACCTCCCATTGCTTTGTCCGACGTATCAGTCATCAGCGCGATTGCAGCTCCCTTAAGTGGAAACGCCAGCAAGGCCGCATCTGCTAATTGTTGCTTTAACGATTCGAAAGCAGCCTCAGTCTCTGTTGTCCATTGCAGTTTAGTTTTGTCGCGCTTTTTGCAAGGTCCCATCATTTTTTGTAGGGGTAGCTCTGTTTCTGCAGCATGTGGCAGAAATCGTCGATAAAAATTTATAGCTCCTATAAAACTTCGTAATTCTTGCACTTCAGAAGGTTTTTTTCGAGATAAAATACCTTCGACCTTACGTGGCAGGGGCTTAACACCGTCTTTCGAAACCAAATGGCCTACAAATTCCACTTCCACTTGTCCCACTTGACATTTATCAATGTTTATTACTAATCCTTTTTGTCGATATCGTTGGAATAGCTGTTCCAAATGATATAAATGCTCTTGCAATGATGATGATGCGACGAGTGCATCATCAAGATAAGGAAAAACAAATGGCAATTCGTTAACTGTTTCATCCATAAAACGTTGGAACGTTTGAGCAGCGTTTCGCAGGCCAAATGTCATGAAGTTAAACTCAAAAAGTCCAAACGGTGTTGATATTGCGGTTTTGGGCACATCATTCGGATTGACTGCAATTTGATGATAAGCTTTTTTACAATTAATTACAGAAAAAATCGATTTACCTGCAAGCTCACTAGCAAAATCCTGGATATGACGAATTGGATACTTATCCGCGACTGTTTTGGCATTGAGGTGCCTATAGTCGCCGCAGGGGCGCCAAGCACCATTCGGTTTGCGTACTAAGTGTAAGGGGCTGGCCCACTGGCTTTTGGAACGCGCGCAGATGCCACGGTCGAGTAAATAATCAAATTCTTTTTTTGCTATTTCTAGTTTATCTGGAGAAAGTCTGCGAACTTTTTGATAAATCGGTGGGCCTTTTGTTTCGATAAAGTGAAAAACGTCTGAGGGTCGTTTCTCAAGAGCGTTGGAGTCGTCGGTGAGGTCGATATATTTTGTTAACAGCTCTCGAAATGGGTCCATAGCTTTCAATGATGTGCAATCTTCTGACAACTCAGCCGCGATATGGCATATACTAAGTAGCCGCGATTTATTATCAACAAGCGCTTTTCTTTTCATGTCCACTAAAATATCAAATTTTCTTAAGAAGTCGGCACCGATAATAGGATGCGATACATCCGCCACATAAGTATTAATTTCAGTGTTGTTTGCTGCCACAAGTTTTACCGGAGATGCTTGCATATTTTCCCATGAATTTTTTGGAATTACTGATAACTCAGCACCCGTGTCAATAAGATATGTAAGAGAAGACGTTTCATCTTTAATATATAAGCGACATGATTTTAGCTCCTCCTCCTCGTTTGTCGCCATGAAAGGAGGGCTTACTAGTTTTCCTGCTGGCGATTACCATAGTTGCAAGGCGATCGACATTTCGTAGCTCTGCCCTTGAACTTGCGATGATACCAACAAATTTCACTAGACGATGAGCGTGGTTCATCGTAGTTTCTGTCTCGACTTGCGCGCTCTAGCCGATCGAATATCTTTGTTAGTTCAGCGATGGCTGCATGTATACTTTATTTTCTTCTTCCTTTGCAATTGCATTTATCCTATTTGCCCCTGAAATTTCCATGATTTCCGTGTCGTCCTCAATCGTAGCCAAAATTTGTTGCACATTCGCTGGGAGCCGACGCAGCCAAAGAGATTTTAGAACTTCGTCATGTAAGTGATGGCCGGACGAACTTTTCATTTCCCTTAGGAGTGTTGATGGTTTCTTTCCGTCGGTGTCCACGCCATCCAGCAAACGCTTGAATCGAGTATCTGCAGATTCGGTGAACTCGGAGATTAATGTGGATTTTAGCTTTTCATATTTGCCATCATCGGGGGGGTTAAGAATGACATAGCTTGCATATTTGAGGCAAACGAATCAATTTCAGCCACAAGTGCGTAGTATTTTGTTTCGTCTGTAGTTATGCCTGCGCGCTTGAATTGTGCTTCCACTTGAGTAAACCATAGCTTTGGATCAGGCTTCCAAAACGGTGGTGGCTTCACCGCAACTCGAGCCACTTGGGGGACCGCAGCTGCACCTTGAAAGATTTCACCTTCGTCGTCCGTATTAACCATATTAGTGTTCCTTTAGGCGGGGTCACCACTTTAGAGGTTGAAATAAATATTAAACTTGCGTTTTTATTTCAATAAGTTTCAATAAGTTCAATAAGCTTTCTAGTTAATACAATATTGTCGTTAAAAATGTGTATCTATCTAAGCAAAAACTGCTGAAAAAAACAGGGTTGTTAGTTATAAAAATAGTGTTGCCACAGTGTTGGAGAAACTGCACTACAAGTTGTTCCAGTTTTGTTTCGAAATGCTCAATTTGTGCTTTTCCTTGTCTTTGTCTCTGTCCTCCTTGTCCTTTTCCTTGTCTTTGAACTTGCCTTCGTGCTTGTCCTCTTTCTGGTCCTTTTTCTAGTCTTTTTCCTTGTCTTTGTCCTTGGCTTTGTGCTTGTATTTCTCCTTTTCTTTGTGCTTTTCCCCCCTCTTTGTCCTTGTTTTTGTAATTGTCGCCGTGATTGTCTTTGTAATTGTCCTTATCTTTTTCCTTGTCTTCGTGTTTGTCTTTGTCCTTGTCATTGTCATTGCCTTCGACCTTGTCTTTGTCCTTTTCCTTGACTTTGTTCTATTCCTTGTCTTTGTCCTTGTCATTTTCCTTGTTTTTCTCCTTTTCTTTGTGCTTTTCCTTGTCTTCGTCCTGGTCTTCGTAATTGCCCTTGTCTTTTTCCTTGTCTCTGTTCTTGTCATTGTCTTCGTCCTTGTATTTGTCCTTTTCCTTGACTTTGTCCTTTTCCTTGTCTTTGTCTTTGTCATTTTCCTTGTTTTTGTTCTTGTCTTTTTTCTTTTCTATGTCTTTGCTTCTGTTCTTGTCTTTATTCTTGGCATGTCACATGTGTAATATACAATGTTATAATAACGTGCCATAACGTACCTTAAATCCATCCAAAACTTTCACCATTTCATTCCGAATTTTTTCGTTCCGCTAATTGAATTTCATTGGGTTGCTAAATTTTCCCAAAGTTCATCTCTCTGGCGAACACCATCAACACCGGTAAATTTGTCATTTGCTTCATCAATACTTTGTTCGAGCCACTCTGTAAGCACTTCTTTCTGTTGTTGTGAAGGCCGTTTGGAAGTCGTTCGATTATTCTGGCTTTTTAATTTAATAATAAACAAGGTGCGAAAAAATTCGTTCGCAATTGAATAAAACACGATCTTTGCGTTCATTTATTGCTGTGTGTGTGAATTTTTCAAACGAAAACTTCAAAAGCAAGCGAACGTTCGCAATCGAGGTTCGCTCTGCTTGCGTCGTTTCTTTTTTATCACTGATAAATTTGTCTGCTTCGTATTTTTTCAAACAAATTTTTCACACAACAAAAAAAAAGTGACAAACGTTCGTTTGTTATTGTTCATTAAAAATGAGCGTTTGAAGAAAAAATTCAGGAACGTTCGTTTGTGCGTGGAATTGTTAGACAAAATTTAAATTTTTTTTTGTATTTGTGTATACACGCTGAAAAAAGTCCGAAAATTAAAAAGCTTGAAGCGATTGGCAAAAGCCTGTAAGCTCGCAAGTATCCAAAAAATTCAATGAGCTTGTGTAGGAAAAGCTTAAGCGTATTTGGACTTTAAAGGGTTCTGTAGACTCCGTGGTTTTTAGGGGGTAGCTGATTTCGGAATTGATGTCAAAATTTAAAATTCAAGATGGCGGATTCAAGATAGATTGCCACCTAGACTTTTTTGTGTTTTTGCGAATTCTTGTAATTTTGAAATTCTGACAACGTATTTTTTTTTATTGATGACAACGAGTTGGAAAATGCAGTTAACCCATTTTTGTCAAAAAAGCACTTATCACTTTTGTGCGCTTAACATTCAATATAAATACATATTTGACATGCTATAGCGTCTTCTTTCATACTTTTCGACGTTTAAATAAAGTTGCGCTGTGAAACAGACATTCGGCATCACAAAACACCCTGGTACTCAGGTATTGAAAAGAAAATTTTTTGAAGATAATTCTTTTTTTACGGAACCCCCAAGAAACCAAAAGCTATCTACGCCACTGGATGCCATTATACCAGATCGTACCGTATCCATAATATAATCCATTGTACCGTATGATAGGTAATCATACCATCTCATCATAAAACACCAATCTAACAAACCATCCTTTTTTATTTGAGTTGGCATCACGTTTATTCAAGTTTATTTAAAAAAGCATTAAAACATAACTTTCCTCATAGGCAGGTACATTCCATATCCAGTTCACATGTAGTTTTGTTTATTCTTAATTTTTTTCAGCGTATACACAAATAAAAAAAACTTATATTTTGTCTAACAATTCCTCGTTCAAACGAACGTTCCTGAATTTTTTCTTCAAACGCTCATTTTCAATGAACGATAACAAACGAACGTTTGTTGCTTATTGTTGTTGTGTGAAAAATTCTTTTGAAAAAATTAGAAGCTTAAAAAAATTTAATCATAATTTTATGTACAGAGAACGATAATTGAGAACAATCGTATTTCAAACGTTCTTCGCACCCTGATAATAAGTATAAAAACATTAATTTCGCTTTTAACATTTATATACATTGTTTATTTTTTATGCTTTATATTACTTACCATGAGTTTTCTTCATCCATTTTAAAAATTTAAATTTAATTTCACAGTTTGACTACAAAAATTTGCTTCTCACAATTTTTGAATGGATTGAAGTAAATTTCTCATATGAGAAATTTTTGACATATAAATCTTTCGTTCTTTTTGCACGTGAATATGATTTTTTAATTTTCACTGGAAAATTCCCTTTGGCACTTGTTTCTCATTTTATAATTATCAATGAATGTTTTTATTTTGAATATGCCTTTTTTTTTTATTCTCATAAACTTAGAATTGGAAATGTACATTTCTCACAGCGTTTTTTCGATTCTCATTTTCTCATCATCCCAGAATGGGCCTTCAGCAAACAATATATATACACGACTGGATGATTCAACATAACCTTGGATTTGAATGCCATTATTTTTTAACTGCAGTGTTGGTCAATCGTGAGTATTCCTGACCCTGTAAGTGTTAGTTGGATAGTTTCGTGATTACATACTGCTGTTATTTTGGTAGGAATTGTAGACGCGTAAATCCACTTGTTAGCATGATGAAGTGATGTGAAGGTTAACTGATCAGAGCACTTGGTTAGGTCACAGCTTTGAGACGTTTTGTTGGTCAAAGTTGAATTTCGCAAGCTAGTTTCTTTGATTGTTTCCCAATGATTGCTTGCTGTCTTCTTAATAAATAAGTGTTATCACTAGCAGTGGCGTAACTCCTTAGGTGCTAGTGCGTGCAGTGCCCAAGGGCCCTTGGGCGATAGGGGCCCTTCGCTGACTCCAAATCGATTTTCTGCCCACGAATGGTAAAATTTGTCGTACGATTTGACAGATCTGACGAACATGTTAGATCGTCTGGGGGCCCAATCTATTTTGAACGCATTCAATGTAAAATGGAGAAGAAAACACTGAACACAGCTAAGAAAATGGGAAAACGTCAAACCACAAAATATTGGCAAACGAGTAAATGAAACAGCGATTGGTCTCTCAAACTACGAACACACGTGTGAATGAAACAGAGAACAGAGAAACGTACAGACAAAGTAAAACAGAAGATTAAAACAACGGTTAATTCAAAACAAACAGCAGTTCGAATAAGCTTTTAAGCAGTTCTAATTTGTTGAGTTTTTTGTTGGTGTTGGCAAATTTCTATTGGTAATTAGAAATTATTTCTGAAAAATGGATAAAAAAAAAGAAAAAAGTGGGCCATGTAAGCGCAAACTACAAAAAGAAAAGGCCGAAAAACAGGAAAAATTACAAAAAATATAAAAGTTTTTTGTTGCTTCTGGTCCAAGGAATAATGAAGAGCAATTTACAGATACCGATAAATGCAATCAGTATCCGAGCAGTAAGGCTAGTGAAGAGCCTGTTAAAGATGCTTCTTGTTCAGAAACGCAGAATATCCAGCTTTATCCTACAGAAAGAGGAGAGAAAGAACCACCAACCGTAATAGAATGTTTCACCATTGAAAATTTGGAAAAAAAAGAATTGAGCATTGAAGAGAAAAAAGTAATTGTTGATATGTTCAGCCCTCAGGACCTTTTCCGAAAGATCCTTTACAGGACAACAGCCTTTCTAAATTATTTTATATGTCAAGCACAAAATATGGCGCAGTCATTCAACAGTTATGGATGCGGTGTATTGTCAACCATGCTGGCTATTTGCACTAGAAAAAAATTCAATGTGTACAGGTTATAGGTCTTGGCAACACCTGTCAAAAAAATTAAACAGCATGCTCATACAAATGCATGTGCTGCTTACGAGGCTTGGAAAAAAAGAAATACAATTGACAAGGACCTAGAGAGTAACATTCTAAAAGAGTCCTCTTTTTGGAAAACTGTTTTGCAACGACTTTTCGACATTATATTATAATAACCAATCAACGTTCAAGTAAATGAAATATTTTTAGGTTTCTATGAAGTAACTGAACACTCTGCAGCAGACTTAGTTGACCAAGTTACAAAACTTTTCCATGAAAAAAAACTTGATTTAAAAAACTGCGTTGGTTAGGGGTATGATGGAGCCAATGTGATGAGTGGTATATATAACGGAGTCCAAAAGAAAATTAAAGATATACAGCCAAATGCCGAATACGTACATTGCGCTAGCCACAATTTAAATTTGGTGATTAACGATGCCGTTCGCGGTTGTGTGGAAGCACAAAATTTTTTTGCTATTTTGCAAGAATTGTTTTGCTTTTTTGGAAACAGCATTAAGCGCTGGGATCTATTATCCAAATTTACTGGCGAATCTGAAGTGACCTTAAAAAAGTTAAATCCTACTAGATGGTCCAGTAGAATTTGCACAATATCTGCAATTAAAGTTAGATTTTTTGATATATATAGATCACTATCCGAAATAGTGTTAGAAAGTACTAACAAAGATGAACGTAATTAGGCCAAAATATTACAAAAAAAAGTATTTAATTTCGAATTTGTTCTGCTGCTTGAATTTTTTTACACTATATTGAACGACATTAATTTAGTTTCAAAAACTTTACAACAATGCGATATAGACTTGAACAAAGCTTCTAGAGCACTAAAAGCCGCTAATGAAAAGTTAAATATATATAGAACGGACTTCGATTTTTTTAAAGAGAAGGCCATAGAAATGTCTAACAAATACGGTATCGATCCCCACTTTTTTGTGAAACGTCAAAGAATAGTAAAAAAATTTGTTGATGAATTAGCTTCAGACTACAGATTTAAGGCGGTCTTCTCATTGAGCAACTTTTTTTTTTTTTACTTTTTTTTTTTGCATTTATTTATAGCTTGGGTAGTTGTGAATATGCCCCTAAAAGGATTTTTAGAAATTCGAAATACTTTAGACGATACAGCCTTTTTTGTGAAGCAAGGTCTTCGTCAAAATGAGCTATTTGATTTGGTGATGGAGGTAATAAAACCAGCTTACGAAGCGCTGTCGGCAGATAATTTGCTTGAAAGATGCCTTGGATCTGAAACTCAGAATTCCAATGAGTCCTACAATTCTGTTCTTTGGTCACTTTCGCCCAAACACATCAACTCAGGCGCACGCACCATCGAAGTGGCCAATTTCATTGCAACGTGCCTCTTCAACGACGGTTTTATACCCATACTTAAAATTATGGGTTTGATGGGTATTGCGATTGGCAAAAACGCATACGAATACGCACTATCTCGCAATGAAGACAGATTGAACCGATCAGAGACTCGAGCTGCGGCATCATCAAAAGCTGGCAGAACGGCTCGCAGAGCAGAGAGGGCAGAAAGCAGTTTCTACGAAAAAGAGGAAGGTGGCCTGTATGGAGCTGGCATCGCCGACTAATATTTGTAAGTAAAAATTGTCAGCTCTTTAAAACTGCATTTAAACATTTTTGATTTTTTTTTTTTTTTCCAAAAAAATTACTTCAAACTTTAAACGCGTTTATCTCGAACCCACGTTTTTCGAACTGGCGGCCATGATATCTCCAGTTCAACTGAACCGATTTTCATGAAACAAAGTGGAATCGAATTGTCACCATTCTCGGGTGAACCTCGACCATAATTTTAAAAAATTTTTTACTATTTTTTTTTACACTAAACTACAAAAAAAACCCGAAATTTAAATTTTTTTTTTGAATGGCCGCCATTTTGTCAAAAAAAATCACAAAATTAAGCTTGAGGTTCACCCGGGAATTACATCTATACTGATTATAACCCCGTTTTTTTTTTCATTTCAGACGCTCCGGAGACCCGGAATCGTGGCCGCCGTGACGACACCTTTTTTTTCACCACCAACTTTGAAGTCTCATTACTTTTTGAACAGCCCACGTGTCGAGGCAAAAAATTTTTTTATTTACTTTGAACCTTTTGTAATACAATAAATAAAAAAAGTTTTCAATTATTCTTTGCGTTTTCAAATAAGAATTTTTTTAAAAAGGGTCCAAAAAACGGGTTTTGAATGAGAGACCGCCTTAATAACAAAGAAGAATATTTTAAAGTAAATGTTTTTAATAATGTACTTGATATACTGACTACCCAACTGAGTACACGTTTTGTTGGTATGAGTTCCATTTGTAACATATTTGATATTTTTAATTCAGAAGTTTTACTCAAGATTAACGAATCAGATTTGATAAAAAAATGCGACAAATTTAAAAAAAAATACTGTGAAATAATTGGCCAAAATTTTACTCATCAATTCATCAGTATTTATAAACTAATTTTACCGGAATTAACAATTGAATGTTCTGTTAAACAGGTGTGTCAAAAAATTATAACAAATTTTGGAGCAATTGAATGTGACATAACAGAAATTTTCACAGCTGTGCTGCTGTTCTTCACAATCCCAGTGACTTCCGCAAGTGCAGAACGGTCATTTAGTAAATTGAAAATTATTAAAACATATTTAAGAAATAAGACAAGCCAATCCAGATTATCAAATTTAGCATTGATTGCAATTGAAAACATACAGGCGTCTGAATTAGATTTGGGAAAATTAATAGAAAATTTTGCTAATGTCAAAGCTCGACAAAAAATTTAATAAAATAAAATAAAAAATGTCACTGTACTTCTTTTATTTTGCAGATATTTTTTTATAAAATTTTTTTTGTTTTTTGTGGGGGCCCTTTTCGAAGTTTTGCACAAGGGCCTTTGATCACCTTGTTACGCCACTGATCACTAGTCAATATCGCTGCTTTAATTTCGGCTTGGCTTACTTATATTAACCCCGGTGGCAGCTAACAGCTAGTGTTTCGGTGATGGGTTTTATTGCCACAAGAGTGCTATTTGCTTTTATCGAAATCGGGTGTATGATAAATAGGTGTAGTGTTTTGTGATAACTAGTAGTAGGTCTAATTCAAAGATGAAGTGATTTGTTGTTAGTCCATCCTCTACGTCCATGATGGTATAAAGCTTCAATAGATTGTTGTTTTCAATTGGTAGGGCCCAATTAGTGAGTAGGTATTCCTTGATAGTTAAAATTTCCTTCACAAGCTGTTTTGATGATGTAAGGATTTGTGGACTTATTTTTCCATGCGTGGTGTGTGTTAAAATACTTATCAATTCTGCTTGTGTATGTTGCAAATCTTTGATAGTCATAGAAAGTTGAATGACTAAAACCATCAGTTGCTGAGTTAATCGTAGTTGGGCAGCAGTGTCTTCAATTTTGTTTATGTCCACGTTGATCAAACGCTGAATTTCAGTCAAACGTGAGGATGTGTCTGCTTCATCTCGATTTATAATATTGATTGTAGAATCAATGATCGATGTTTGATTCTTGTGCAGCTTGAGAAGATGCTGCTCGTTTGATTCGACTTCCTTAATGGTGGTTGACATTTGTTCGGCATAATCTGATTCGAGAACACCAAACAAAGTGTGAGCAACGTTCCCGACGATATTAAAAGCACCTCTTTTGGGTCGACTTGATGACAGTAAAATTTCCTTCTGGTGCAAAATTTTACGAACAACTCAAATAATCAATGAGTGAACTGCATGAGATGTCAAATGTTGGGTGTAAGCAGAGTTTTCTGAGGATTACAATTTCGTCTGATAGTGAATTAATTTGGTTATGAAATGGTGCTAAGTCGTGGTATACGAAAAGTTTCCAGATGCCTGTTGATAGCTGTGCAGTACCCATTCCTTAAAAATAAATACCAGACTTGTAACGAAATCTTGATACATTTTCGCCAGCCGTCGTGGCGCTATTACCCTTTGGCCACCACGTTTCTTCTTAGGTTTAATTTCAGCCGCTACCTGGGCTTCTCGATACTCCTTGAGTGCTTCTCTCTGAGCCGCTATTCTGCTCCTGTACTGTTTTATTGTTATCGCCTTCTGGCCAGTACTGATTGGAGTGGCTGTATCGGCTTAGTCGCAGCCGGTTCCGGCACGTATTCTTCGGTTGCTTGTTGGGGTGCTAGTTCTTCCCAGTTAGTGAATATTGCATCTTTGTAAGTCTGGTCGGTGTTAGCGTGACCTTGGTGTGACATACTAGAACTCAAGTTAGCTTTTAGCAGGATCCGAATGTTAAGCAGGATCTGTTACGTGTAAGTGGTTTGTAGGATCGTCAGACTACAGTATCGGTGGGAAACATCGCCCTGTGATGAAATAAGATGAGTTAGTTCAAAGAAAAGAAAGAGTTCTGGGAGGTATCCTATATGCCGATCTATGTGTCAGTATCTAATAATGGCTTAACGCCGTACTTGTATAGATAAAAAACATTCTATTGATGTGTTCACGACTCAGTACAAGACTGTCTATTTAAAATTGTATTCCACTATATGTACATAAAATAACAGTATTTTATTTCTTACTGCTTCCAAAACTCCTAGCCATATTCTCAAACAATATTGATTAAATTTTAGTTTGACAACTAAAATGATCTAATGAGCAATGCCCTTTTTGCTAAAGACTTATTTTCTTTTCTTCCATTCAAACTAGTTCGAATAATAATTATGCTGCGCTTGCAAAGTCACTGCAGCAACATTTTTCCGTCATTCGCGATGTAATACAAATCGTTAAACCCTGTGTAGTAATGAATGAAAGCAAATAAACAAAACGAAAACTAGTTTATTTAGTGTTACATTTTTAATTATTATGTTATTCAATTATCCCTTGTACTGTACCATTACAGCTCGTTCCATCCAGGGTGTTTGCCACCATACCACAGCCCGTGCAATCTAAGGGCTTATACTCCCAATTCTTTTCACATATTCTTCTGCAGTGATTTTACTGATGATGCGGCCTACTGGTAAATCTAAGGACAGTTTATTGTCCACGATAGCTCTTAGATATGTGGCTGAAAATGTACTTTTCCCCATAGATGGTGAGACGGACGCTTTGTAAAAGGCACAATAACTGTCATTTTAGCGTTTACAGAAATACCTTCTTTAGTATATCGTCTCTGTACTATGATCAGTGCTGACGGTAGAACATCGGACACTGCTGCGTCATTAGGTTATCAGACAACATTGACACCACTTCCTTATAGGTGTGACAAGGAGACTGTCAACAACTTGTGTCCTTTTTCTGTGAAAAAAAACAAAAGTTTTACTTTTATCGTTTGAACCTAGCTGTTGTTGGGTGCAATTCATTTGAATTTATGGTTTGGAGACCTTAAGTCAGTGTTGATGCTTTGATGGCTGCCTTATATTGAAATGGCAGATTAGCTGCAAAATGAGCAGGCAGTCGTGTGGTTGCCTAAAGCTTTGTGTAGGTTTCGATATATATGAATATTAGAGTGTTCCTTAAAAATTGATATTGTTTTTTTTAAGACTTACCCTCTTAATTTTCTCGTATGATGTTAAAATAAATGTTAATAACATTTGGTGTACCTATAACCACGGGAACCCGTGCCGATATGCATTGGTACATGTCAGACTTGTCGTTATGGGAAAAAGTGCTCATTTTTAAAAAAAAACCCAAATAACTTTTATATAAGTGAAAATTTTCAAAAAGCTGGTAGACAGCTTGTTTTCTATTTAATATTTCTTTAAAATAAGCTATCGAGATGGGGAACCTCTTGTGGTTTAAGTGTTAACCCAGAGAAAACGGATCTCATTCTTTTCACTAGGAAATATAAACTACCCAACTTAATACCTCCGCACGGACGCATAAAATTCAACGGCGAATTTTAGCGCCACAAAAAGCACGAGAGGCATATGGTGAACATAGCCATCAACATTTAATTTTTTTATATACATTTACATTTTTTTAAAGATACACACATTGTTTTACATTAATTTTTTACATTTACACAAATACATTGGGCATACATAGGGCATAAATACAATTAAACCCTGTCTTTGTCTTACACTTTTAGATTAACATAGGTAGACAGATACAAAGGAATGCAGCGCTGCTGGGGTAGTTGTCTAGTTACAAAAGAGGAGAAAAACACAAATACATGCAACAGTAGTCTTTCGCCAAGTAAAGCCAAATTGCTGTGCACAAATGTTTAAGGCATAAACTAGCAGCGCAACAAGGAGAAAAACTCGGAACGTGACAAAAACAACGAGAGCGATGAAGGGGAACTTGTTTACGCCAAAAATGCAAAAACGGGAACTTGTTGACAAAATCAGCAGTCTCGAAGTTTAAACAACGGGAACTTGTTTACGCCAAAAAGCACACATAAAAATCGTATAAATAGCAGGCGGCAGCTACAGATCAGAATTCAGTTTGAAGAAACTTCAGTGCGATTCATTTTGAATAAAAGTGTCATTGCGATTCAGTTTGGGAATTAACTTCAGTATGATTGAGCTTGGAATTTCAGTGCTTTGAATAAACTTCCGTGGAACGCGAGTCAGTGCTAAAGTAAGACAAAGTGCGAAAACAAACTAATTCAGTGGTGAAGACAGCAAGTGCTAGGAATTAGTCGGGAAAATCTCCGAGTGATCTACAAGAGACAAAGTGAACACACGGTTGAGCGTTCGAAGCGACAACAGGCAAACAGCGAACGAAAAGCAATCTACCGAGCCAGGAAGGAGAGTAAGTGGAAACATTAGCAGAGTCGGTGGCTTGTAGGCCCCTGCGAAACAGAGTCGGCGGCTTGCAGGCCCATCTGCACACACAACAGAAACGAAGTCGGTGGCTGGTAGGCCCACTCGAGAAAGCAGCAACAGACTCAGTGTCTTGTATGCCCGACTGTTTTTATTTTTTTTAGCAGAGTCCGTGGCTTGTATACCCGCCTGATCCAATAAAAGGTACACAGTCCGTGGCTTGTATGGCCCGCGTGCCTATTTTTGTTTCGAGCAACAGCGTCCACGGCTTGTAGGCCCGTCTGTTGAACAGCAGCCGAAGCAGCACAGACCCTGGCCGAAACAGAGCTTGTTAATTGAATAAAATATCGAATATATATTGTCACTTTAATAATATCAGCATAATAAACATTGTTAATTTTTAAATTTGAAAATACATAGTTTTCTTGTTTGAACTCTGGAAACCCGCTGAGCGTACCTCAGCAACATCAAAAGGACCAACCAGAGGTTCGTTACAACCTAATGTAGATGCAAAAAAATGTGTAATTATGTAAAAAAAAAATTGAAAAACAATAGCATGGATAGTCAGCATAATCTTGAGCTACTTTCTACAGAAATTCGGGGGAAAAAGTTATACCTATTGAAATTTAATTTTTTTTTAAGTACCTTCACAAAAAAAATTAAAAAAATCTAAGAACATATTTGTCTTACTCGGAGCAACTTAAATATTTCTAAAAAATATTTTTGATTTTCATTCGATTTTAACGGAAAAGTTCCCAAAAGTCGAAAAATGGTCTTATTTTTTAATGCTTAGGCCTTTATTTCATTCATTTATCCTTAAACCACACGAAAACTAAATTTTTGCTCATTTTGGCACGTGGCTTCTTCGCAACTTGATCGAACATTAGATCGTCCCACTTTTTTAATTTTTTCGAAAAGTTCCTGGAACACGCTGTATTGATTCTACTCTTAAAAACATGAATTTTTGTATATAACACTTTAGTATTAACAAATGGTAAATGATCGCGCAAAGCGCTTAAAAGATTTTTGGCTAAAAATTCATTATTTCGAAAAAACAAGAAATTTTCAGTATTTTGCATATAACTAAGAAACGATTAAAACGATTTTTACCAATTTGTTTAAAAGCTAATAAAATTTGCCATCTTTAACTTTGCAAAACATTGCCTTTTGCTTATAACATTTTTTTTATAGAACTCTCCAAAGTGAAATTTTTAAGAAAATTATTACAAAAATTTTATGACTTCAACTTACATTACTTACTTACTTAGATGGCCGTGACAACCCGTGTCCGGATTTCGACCGACCTCATCAGCTCTCGCCAGGCGCCTCTGCTTTGCGCGCGCCTTCTCCAATCGGATACACCAAGTGCGGTTAGGGCTTCCTCAGCCTGGTCCATCCATCGGAGGCATGGTCTCCCTCGTCGTCGTTGACCAGCGATCCTCGCCTCGAGCACCTTTTTCGCTGGAGCTTCGTCGTCCATACGATGGACATGCCCCAGCCAGCGTAGTCGCTGCACAGTTATACGCCGAACTACGTCAATGTCTCCGTAGAGCTCATACAGCTCGTGGTTCATTCGGATGCGATAGTCATCGCCGACTCGAACAGGACCGAAGATTTTGCGAAGAACTTTTCTCTCGAACACCCCCAGAGCGGCTGCGTCAGTTTGCGAAACTACCCATTCCTCAGCGCCATAAAGCAGCACAGGTAGAACGAGCGTCTTGTAGAGTGTTAGTTTTGTCGATCGAGAGAGGGCTCTGGAACTTAGTTGCTTACTGAGCCCGTAGTAGCACCTATTAGCAATTATTGTTCTTTGCTTTATCTCCAGACTGATTTCGTTGTTAGTGCTAATGGCGATGCCAAGGTAAACGAACTCCTTGACTACTTCAAAGTTATAGCTGCCGGATGAAACGTGGGAGTCTAAACGCCGCGCTCCCTTGTTTGTAGACAGCATATACTTTGTTTTACCCTCATTTATCGTCAAACCCACTTTGGCTGATTCCTTTTCGATAGCGGCGAAAGCAGCGGTAACATCTCTCTTGGTTCTGCCAACAATATCAATATCATCAGCGTACGCAAGGAGCTGGACACCTTTATAGAAAATGGTGCCATTACGATGCACACCGGCCTTTCGTACGATCCCCTCCATGATGATGTTGAAGAGATCGCAAGACAGTGGATCGCCTTGCCTGAAACCTCTTTCGGTATTGAAGGTTTCGGAGAGGTCATTTCCTACCTTGACGGAGCTGCGTGTGTGACCGACAGTGGGGCCAAAGATGCCTTCCCTTCCGACTTTCGCATTAAAATCGCCGAGGACTATTTTCACGTCATGGACCGGAAGGTGGTCATATACGTCCTCAAGACTAGCGTAGAAAGCGTCCTTGACGGCTTCGTCCTTTTCCTCCGTCGGGGCGTGCGCGCAAATAAGGCTTATGTAGAAAAATTTTGCCTTGATGCGGATCGTGGCCAATCTTTCGTTCACAGGTGTGAACCGGGAAACAAGGTGGCGTAGTTTCCGGCTAACAACGAATCCACATCCGAATTCGCGCTTCTCCGCATGGCAGCTGTAGTAGATATCGCAGTGTGCTTGCTTAGAGCAGCCTTGCCCTTTCCATCGCATTTCCTGGATGGCGGTGATGTCAGATTGTATTGTTTTGAGGGCTTCCGCCAGTTGGATAATGGCACCTTCCCTATAAACGGTTCGGACATTCCAGGTGCATATCCGTAAATCATTGTCCGTTCTTCGTTTGCGGTGGTCGTCAACGTAATTGGGGTTCTTATCCGAGGCTGGTTTAGTTTTCATTGGGCAGTAGTAATGTGGCGGGACCCAAACCCTGCGCACATTCCATGTTTAAGGTCTATGGATCGACCCGCCGCTCAAATTAGCCGTCAAACTGACGGATGCCAGTTTGCCGTTGCCCAGGGAACACCACTTGGAGGTTTGAGTCGACTTGAGACGATTTCGACATGGATAATGCTGGCCTCGCCAGGTTGAGGCGGTCAGACACGTTGCCATGTGAAGGTTCGCCCCCTGTTCCCCTTACATCAACTTACATTACCTCGTGTTAAAAGGACATGACGAAGAATTGTTGATTGTATGCATTTTGTATTTTGAGGAATTTTAAATCAATAGTTTTGATGTATGTATAATTCAAAGATTTTTTAACGGTATTTTTTCTTTTTAATCAACACAACTCTACTGTGAATTTTCTATATTCAATATACTCTCTGTTCAAAATTGAACCGGACTGTGCGAATGAAACAATAACAGTTGTCAAAAGCTATCGATTTTTTTTTGAAGGTTGGTACACTGTTATAGGCTTGGGCGTTAATTTTTAGCGCGATCTTGCACGTAGTTTCTTTCTTATTGCTTTGTACTCAAGTTCACCTCGAGTCTGACCAAATTTCTTAAAGAAAAAGAAAGTTGGCCAAATGCATTCTCAGTATAATAGGGTATCAAGTGGTGTTCCGCAAGACTCCATACTTGGTTCTCTACTCTTCTCGTTATTTATAAATGACATTTTTTCAGTATGTAAACATGCATCTATCCATGCATATGCTGACGATGTTGAACTTTATCTATCTTGACGGATTGGCCTTCTTGATGACCTCGGTTGCAGATTGAATGAAGATCTCAATAACATCTCTGAGTGGGCCATAGGTAATTGCCTTAACTTAAATGCTGCCAAATCGTAGGTAGATCTACCTATATGTAAAAATAAAACTTGTGTTGTTGATGTCCCTGACTTATTCATTGGGCCAAACAAGCTTAAAGTAGTTGTAGATAGAAGAATTGTCAACAATACCCCAAGTGGTCAGAATTACAACATGTATTCTGAACGAATAAAACATTGCATAGTTTAACAAATTATGGTTCAACGACAGTAGATTTAAAATTAATATTTGGGTTTCATTCTTTTGATAAAAAATTGTGATTACTTTTCCTGTTAGTCATGTAGTACAAAAAGTTTATTATGGTATATAGTGGGCTCGACTCATCCTCTCAGTTAAATTTGCAGGTTGCTTATAATTATGCTACACGCTATGTATATGGCTTGTGTAATCTTTAGACCATTTGTCTAGCTTTAGGAATGCCATACTTGGGTGGAACTTATTACACTGTGGAACAAATTCAGGTTAGCAAAAGTTTGGTCGATTCTGAGAGTGAGGGGTGAAAATAAAGGCTAAATTAAAAGACCCGTATCGCTGCGTTTGTTTATGTTAGTTCGAATTTTTTTTTTAATCGATCTTCGAACTTAGCAGTCAAATGCCGATTTTCAGCATATTGTTTATATGGTTTTTTTGGCTATAACTCGTCGACTAATTGATATTTTTTCAATCTGTAAAAGCCAATTTCTTGCTAGAGACCTGTGCAACAACTAAAATTATGAAGCAAAATGTTGGAAAAATTATTTTTTTTCCATGCTTTTTGAAAATATTTTCCACAAAACTAAGCATTTTTTGCTTTCTGTTTGATCTATAATATACTTCTCAGTTTCTTTAATAAATTTTATTTGAAAAGAAAACAATCATAATACAAAACTTGCGTTTTCCAGCTTAATATTAATTTACTTCTCATTTTTTATGTACCAATTTTGTTCAGCGTTGGTTTTGAAGAAACATTGAAAAAGAAATTATAAAAATATGGAAAAAAATATTATTTTGAAATGTTAGTTATGAAAAGTTTTAAGTAAAAAAATTAAATTAATGATTTGGCCAGTTGCCGTTTAGCAGGCGGCTGTGTATCAACATCACTGCTTTCTCTAATATCTTGGTCATCGTCATCATCATCAGAAAGGTGGATAATTTCGTCCAACAGATATTCTGGAATTTCTTCTTTGTCTTCCCCTTCTTCCTCTTTCTCCTCGTCTTCCTCTTCTTCAAAGGTGTTTTTTTACTACCAACAAATTTCAGCGAGTATTGCATCTGGAGATTTCTTTCCTCTGTACGAATTCTGAGTGCGGTAATGGTAATTGGGCACTTGGCACTGCTACATAAGTTTTATTCTTTGCTTTCCTTCTATTCAAAGTTTTATGGTAGTTGATACATCCATAGCAATTTTCTTCTTGATGCGGGCTGTTGTCTACGAGTAACCACATCATTGGTATACCAAAAGACATAGCCTTCTTCTTTTCACTTTTCCATTGCATAAGAGATGAATAGGAATTAAAGCAAACTTTTTTAGGGGAATAGTTTACGTCAGTGATAAACTCTTGCAAGAAATATTGTTTATAGGCTTCCAAAAGAATTTTTCATCGCTTGCTATGAAACGTCCATAAACATTACAAAAATGGTCCATTTTACATTTTGGTTCCGACATTTTTAATACAATATATATTATACAATGTTTTCTTTGTTATTTTTATGAAACCGATGCACTTAACTTAAATCACTCACAAAATGAAATAAGTTCCAAAAATATTAATAGCGAATTTTATCACGACCGAGCAAAAATTAAAAGACATCAGCTTAGGCTGAGTTTCGAGTCTTAACTGAATTCTTATTTTTGAAATTAGTTCGCTTGTACGAAATAAAACAAAAACAAAACAGTTGAAAACAAAAAAGTTGTTTTACTAATTCCTATTTCTTGCAACTTCCCTTTTTAATTACTTCTACCTAAATCGCTATTTATTTAATGGTTTTGGGATTTTTAACGCAAATTATCGACTAAGACCATTTTCTTTTCAAATGAAGTTTATTGAAGAAACTGAGAAGCATATTATAGATCAAACAGAAAGCAAAAAAGACTTAGTTATGTGGAAAATATTTTCAAAAAGCATGAAAACAATAATTTTTCCAACATTTTGCTTCATAAGCACCACAAAAATTTTCTAAATCAATTTTTTGAAAAATTTTAATTGTTGCACAGGTCTCTAGCAATAATTTGGCTTTTACAGATTGAAAACATATCAATTAGTCGACGAGTTATAGCCAATAAACCATATAAACAATATGCTGAAAATCGGAATTTGACTGCAAAGTTCGAAGGTCGATTAAAAAAAAATTCGAACTAACATAAACAAACGCTGCGATACGGGTCTTCTAATTTAGCCTCTATTTTCACTCCTCACTGTCAGAATCGACCTAACTTTGGCTCTCTGTGTTATCATAACGTAATGCTTGGTTATACTATACGAGTATGACACGCAAATCAGGCGAGTGAATAAGCCTTAATTTTTTCTTCATCGCAAAAATCGAAGACACGAAAAAAGTTGTTATAAACAAAACACTGTCACTTTACCAAATGTCAACGAGAGATATAATTAATTTAGATAAGGTCATTTTTAATTTAATTTGTTTCTTTTTTACATTGCTCTCATCCAAGTTTTCTTCCATTTCAGAAATCTAATTCTCTATTTGATGCGAAAAAAATTGCTTTTTTCTTTTTATAAAATCTTTGATTTTCTACATTATCTGATTCATCAATATCATTATGAAACATTTCATAATGCCTCTTCATATTAGTTGTCTTATGTCTTACGTATTTCGTAATACCTCTTCATATTAGTTGTCTTATGTCCTTGAAACGAAACATAACATAAGACGCACAGAAATCCTTCAAAAGCGATTGAAATCATAATAAAATTTTTATACATATTTTCATTTGTCCTCTTCAAACATTAAATTTCTCGTTGTGGAGTATCATAAAAAGCGCTCTCGAAGCTGTGTCGCTGCTATCTCAATAGCGACTAAGCGCGATAGAGTAAGAATACGTGTGAAACGAGAGAGATCTTAAGAGTCCAGCGTATATCCAGCGTATCTATACTCACTTATTTTTCCTCTAATTTAATTTTTTTTCCATTCTCTTAATTTTTTTTTCATCTCTTCGCAACCTCTTAATTCATAATTTTTTGATTTTTCAATTTCAAATTAAACTAAAAATGTGATTTTAATTAAGTTAATTCATGTTAATTTATAAGCTAAGTTGTTATTATATAATATATTGAATGTATTCTTTTTGTACTTCAAAAGAACTCAGTTCTTACTGCACTAATATTTAGTAGTAATAAATAAAAAATAAGATGAAAAAAGTTGAGCAAAGAATGTGCTTGATATTGTGTTTTACCAACGGAATTTCTTGTCCAGACGCATTGAAACCTATGGGGAGTCTGCTCTGTCACGTGCATTTGAGGCATTTGAGGCATTTGAGTGATAAAAATTGTCTAAAGAGGGTCGTACAACTTGCCTCACCCTTCTCATCCAGGAACATCAATAAACGATGAAAATATCAGAAAAGTAAAAGAAGTTGTGTTCGAAAATCGTCGTGTGACCGTGAAAGATATAGCTGGTGACCTTGATATATCGACTGGATTGGCACACACTATTTTACATGATGTTTTAGGCATTCGACGGGTTGCAACGTGACTTGAGCCTACGCTCAGTATTATTTAAGTGTTTTACAGCATTTGCGCGATATTTTGCGGAAGAGGACAGAATTATGGAAGGACTGTGGATTATGGAAGGCAAAAGTTTGCAATTCGTATTGAATCCGACATTTCGGATGAAAAGTCCAAAAAGTGTGAACTGACCGTAGCATTCTTGTCATTTCGGCTGATAAGCAACCACTGGCATGGCGGAGGAATTGTATCTGGTTTCCGTGCTGAATAGGTGTCATGAAGTCCATAACCGATCAAGCGGAAGAAGATATTTGTTCCATGGATGCAATCAATTTTTAATTGAATTCGAATTCAAATTCAAAATGGAGTCTAGAATTGGACGTTTTAACGGTCCAAAAAATATTTATATATTTTATCTCTTCTTCAAAAATCTTGCTTGTGACATTGTCATTTTGTTTATTGACCCATTTTTTTCTTGTTGCACGCCATCTCGTGTTACCGTCTGGCGACATAACACTCAGATGTGGAATTGTATGGTAGTGTTGGCTGGTTCGTCAAACCCAATATGGCCAACACGTACTTGAACCGGCATCAACCAATGAAAATAATCGTTCTAAACTCGTTGTAATGTATTGTAATGTATAACATAAATGTATCTTAAAAAACAAAAAGGTTGGCTATACTGAAAAAATTATACTTATTAGAAAACAACTATATTATCTACTGCATAAGTAATTGTAATGCGATTATTTACCATTATTTTCTAAAATGTATAATGTTTTTAGTACATCCAACTTTTTTATTTTTTAAGATAAATTTATGTTTTTGGTGTCATTGAAAAGAAAATGAAATTACAAAATTGATTATAAAAAAATTTCATTTATAATATTAAGTTGAATTTGGTATTTTCAACCGATTGATTCCATCTTTGAACGAGCACTGCTTGGTAACGGTTATGTCGGTGCTGTTTGTAGCTATACCGTTGGAAATGTGGTTTTATTTCAATGAGCTATCAAAAAAAGTTTTCCGTAACTTAGTTTTTGTGCTAGAAACAATAACGTGAATCAATGTCGTGAAATATTAATTAACCCTGTAGCTCCTAAGAATGTAAAAATAGACCCCTCCTGCCATACGGTTTTTTGCTCAGCTCAACATAACCTTTCCCCTCCGTAAATAGTCTCACTCAATTGCGGGCACCCTGTATAGTTAGAAAACTATTAATTTTATGGTGGGCTTAAAAAATGTTGTCCCATAGTTTATACCATTAAAAACTAACGTGATATCCTATTATTTTTATAGTGCCTTAAACAACTATTAAAACAATATTTTTACCATAACTTTAATATGAATAATCTTTTATAATATTTTCTCAAAAAAAAATAATATAATAATATTTTTTACCGGATGAGAGTATAAAACCTCATATAAAATAAATAGGATAATACTATTTTTTTTTTTTGATTCATGCCTTTTTTATTTATTATTATTAATGTTACAAGGCATTCTCAGACGGAAATCAGTTCCGTGTATAAGAGGAAATGATAATGAAATATGTAAATAAATAGCAATATTTTCTAATTAAATTATTTATCACAAATATGAGATCACAATTGTGTTGTAGAAAATTATCTTAAATTTATGAGGTACAATTGTAATTTAGTTTTAAATGTTTGTAGTCTTTTAGAGTTTTTGATATCTTCTGGTAACGAATTGAATTGTTTGATTGCGCTGTGTTTTAAGCTTTTCAGTTGTCTGGATGTTCTGGCTCCGGTATTTCGAAATTCTGATTCTGACGCGTGTTATGTTGGTGTATATTGTTTCTTATTGTAAGTATTAGTTTTGATTTCATCATGTTATGTTTGATTTTATATATGCATTTACATTTTTCTGCAAATATCTGATTTATATCCATTTGTTTTGTGGTTTTGTACAGTTCCCTTGTTGATATTAATGTTCTTTTATTAATTAATACTTTGATTGCTTTATTCATTACTCTGCCGATCTGCTCAACTTGAAATTTGCTGCATTGGCTCCAACTTGCATATATTGTAGCGTATTCTGGAGAGAATATGACCTGAATAGATTAGTTTAGCTGCTGTCTCATTAATGATTCCAATTCTTTTTATGGCATTTATTAATGGTAGAACTGAATTTTTTATTTGTTTTATATGTTTCTCGTAATTGAGTTTCTCATCAATAATCATGCCATGGTATTTTGCTGAGATCATTTCCGCATGCCCACTTATAATAAGTTTCCATATCGTGATTGATATTTACTTGTAATTCTTGTTCTGTTCTTGATGTTGTAATAAAGTTTGTATCATCTGCGTATATTATATGTTGATTCAAATCTGCAGTTTTTTATGTTATTTATGTACAAAAGGTAAAGCCTTGGTCCAAGTATTGAACCTTGTGGTACTTCCAATTTGCTTATGCGCTCCTCACTATATACATCGTTAATCCTAACAACATGTGGCCTGTTATTAAGATAACTTTTAATAAGTCTGTTAGGCACACCTCTTATACCTATATCATTTAAACTATTCAGCAGTTTTTCATGATTTACAAGATCAAATGCTTTTGATAAATCAATGAACGTTGTTGCAACCATTTTTTTTTCATCTAACCCATCATAAATCTTCTCCATCGTTGCTGTTATTGCAGATTCCGTACCGCTTTTTTCCAGAAATCCGAATTGATTGTTGTCGAATCCAATAGTTTTATTAACGAAACTTTCAATTCTGCAATCTATTGCTTTTTCAAAAACTTTACTAAATGCATTTAATATGGAAATTGGTCGATAATTTTCGCAAAGATCTTTTTTACCTTTTTTGTAGATAGGGGTAATTATAGCTTTTTTCAGATAGTCTGGATAGTTTCCTGTTGTAAGGCAATTGCTCACCATTTTAACAAGAGCTTCCGCTATAGTTGGTAAGAGCATTTTTAAATCTTTCACAGATATTCCGTCAAAACCCTGTGCGGCATTGCTGTTAAGATTAGTTACTATTTTATAAATATCTTGTTGTGATACTGGACTGAAAAAGATAGATTTTGGATTATAGATGTTGGAATTTACTGTGTATGGAGTTTTGATGGTTTTGGCTATGTTTATGTATGGTAAAATTGTTTGCGATTGATTGTAAATTTTCTGTTTCCTGTTCTTGGTTGCTTGATTGATTATTTGCTGTATGATTCTGATTTCTTAGTGTTGAATTTATTAAGTTTCATAATTTTCTTGGGTTATTTCCTGTTTTTTGTATTTGTTCATTGATGTATTTCTGTTTGCTATTTTTTATTGAAATGTCAACTTCTTTTTTAATTTTTTTATATTCATCTACCTTATATTGATTATTCTGGTGGGTTTTCAAATTTTTGTACAGATTTTGCCTAAGTTTCAACTTTCTTTTCAATTCCATTGTAATCCAGTTGTTCTCTCTACACCTGATTTTAATAAATTTAGTGGATTTTTGTTTTGTATCTTGTATTATGTTAGCTAATTCTTTTATTTCCGATATTGTTTTCCTATGCAATTCATTTTTTACTATTTTTTGCATTTTAATATAGTTGATTTTTGAAATAGACTGGGATTTCATTGGTTTCTTAGTAAGTTTAAGATTTGTTATTGTGGCAATCGTATATTTATGATCAGATATATCTGTATCTTCCATTATGAATTCTATTTTGTGTGTTGCATCAGTGTTTGCGATCATATGATAAATAAGTGTACTTGTGTTGTTTGTTTGTCTTGTTGGTAATGTGTTATTAATGAATGTATAACCACTTGCTTGCCTCAAATCGGTATATTTTATAACAGTGTTTGTTTGTTCGAAAATATTGATGTTTACATCTGCAAAGAAAACGCAATTTTTGCATATATTTAGTTTATCTTCTAAAAAGTCCATAAATGTGTTACAATTCTCATTGGGAGCCTTGTAGAAAGTGCCAATCTCTAATTTCTTTTTTAAATTTGTTATTTCAATTACAGTTACGTTATATTTTTCTTCTTTGATAACTTCATTGTATTTTAAATTATCTTTTACATAAATTACTTTTCCGCCTCCCCGTTTTTCGTTTCTACAGTTGTGGATAGCCGTGTAGTTCGGTAGATTGAATGTTGTTGTTTCTTTTTCATATAGTCAAGTTTCTGTTGCTACTATTATATCTATATTACTAAAATTGTTGATAAGAAGTTCAATATCATATAGTTTTTTGCGAATGCTGCAAATATTAACGTAAAATATTTTAATGTTTGTGTTTTCATACATCGGTTTTTATTTTAAGAGTACTCAATTTTTTCGGTCTGCATTTTTTGTAAATGAATTTTGCAGTTATTTGCACCAGCCTTATGATCACAGTTATAAGTTGCTCCATGTTGTGTCATGTTGTTCTGCACACAGTCCACACGCTTCTTCTCCTTCGCATTTTTTGCAGTGAAATATAGTCTTTAACGTAGTTTGACCTAAAGTTTAACATAACATACCTATTTGCTATTTTATTTTGGGTCTCGTCAGATACTTCCAATACTTTTTATATAATTCCAAAGTTTTGTTGGTTTATTTAAATATTTATGCAGTAGTTTAATGGTATCACCTGAATCAATAAAGTGATTGGTTGCCACTAGCTCCTCTATCAAATCATCTTTAGAGTATTTGATGTCTACATTCGATATTATAACTTTAGGCTTTGTAATTTTTGGCACTGATATCTTATATCCATCTTTTAATTTTTCTTTTATTTGTGATTCTAGTTTATTCCTTCCTTCTTTATCTAACGTTGTAACAATGATACCTCCTTGACTAATATAATATGCTTTATTGACGATATTCCTACCTTAATTTTTGCTGGAACTATTTTTGCTTTTATTTGCATCTCAGTTTCTTTACTACTTTTTTTCTGATTACTTTCTGCTGGTACTATGATGATACTGTTTTTAGTTTTTGGTTAACTGGGTTGTTGTGTACTTGTAGTTGCTGCAGCTGCCACACTTGCATATGTAATTGGATGCTGCTTATTACTGTCTTTTTCTAATTTATTCAATGTTGTTTTTATTTCGCTTAAATTCTCTTTTATTTTATTATTTACTCGTTTTATCTCTTCGTTTGCAGTACATATTGTTTCTAAATTAGATTCTCCTTTCAGCCATTGCATAAATTTTTTTTTGTCTGTTTCGCAGACCCACAGACATTTATTTTTAAGTGACGTAATTGCATTATAGTCCTCATCGGTATAATTGATGAAGAGTCTATATGCCACCAAGATTGGCATAAGCCATCGCATTTCAATCCTCTAGTTTCAACTTTTTTCCTACATTTTTTGCACCAAGTTTTATTTTTTTCAGTTTCAGTCTCTTCTTCCGCCATTTATATGCTTAAAGCGCTTAATTAACGCGACGAAAAGGAACGGCTATAGCACAAGCACAATATTTGAAAATTTAAATTGACTTCTAAGCTTTGTAATTAAATAAATGTTAACAACAATGCTTTGCTAACAAAACCTTTTATTTGTAATGTCTTGATAATTTGCTTGATATTTATTTTATATTTCTTATGCTTTAACGCTTTTTATTTTCTGCTGTTTTAATACGTGCGTTTCTTCTGTTCGTTCGTTCTAACTCGAACGACGTTTATATTGTGTTCCTATCGAAACAATATTAAAAACAATAAATAAAAAGAAAGAAATTCACATTTTTATTATTATAATATATTTCAATACATACAATTGTGTTTTAACATAACATAAATTAATAAAAAAAAAACTGAATGGCCATTTCAGCCCTTGAAAGGACTTTGACGGAGCTTCTTATGATCAATTATGTTGTGTGTGTTGTGAAATGTTTGAACACAAATGTTGATGAATGAGAGGTGACGGCCGAACAGAAAAATTAATTGAATTGAAAAAAACTTTCTCTGTCAGATGGGGGACTCGAACCTGGGTTCTCTGACGTATGAGCCACACACTCTACCCATTACGCCACGGCCGCCATCATAAATTACATAAAATAATATTACATTGCTTGCTGCTTTTTAATAACGCTGTAATATTAATAATGAATTAAGTCAATAAAATAATTAATGATTCTTTTCACAAATTCTACCACTTATTTGACGGTTATGTTCAGAGTTAAAATGGCGCGTGTGCTTGTAAATCGCAATTGTTACGTTTTCGTTTTATGTATGTAGTGTTGCCATTGATATAGGGGTTATCCCATGACACAATAAAAAAGTAGTAAAAGTTTGACTGTTCTCTCTTTGGCCTTGCAACCATACCTGTTATTTTCATACAAAATAGTTAACATTTTTAAGTTTTCTATCTGTGTGATTTATATTGAATTGACATATTTAGTAGGATATTGTGCAACTTAAGACTGCCTTCTTGTTGTGCTATGAACTACCTATAAAATTTTATTTAAATTCATGCGTTCTACGTATGACCCCAATAAAAATTAACCTTGGAGATGGGCTTGACCTCCAGTGGAGCTTCAGTTCATTTCTCCAATCTCCAGTGCTGGATCTCCACTTGAGATCCAAGCCAATCTCCAGGGAAATGGACCTTCGATCTCCAGTTGAGATAAGGCCGAATCTCCACTTGGGCTCCAAGGTCCTTCTCCAAACGATCTCCAACCCAAAATGAAAAAAGAAATAGTAAAGTATTTTTTTTTTTATTTCATTCATAAAAAAAATATTTTTTTAATTTATATAAAATTATAGTTTTTAAGCTAAAAATATTTCATAGGAACTTTTAATGAGATAATTTTTTATATTAAGACCTTAGCACTTTTTTCGACAAAATATAGTTAAATACTACCCCAATATCAATCAGTTTGTACACCTGAAAATTTTTTAATATTAAAAAACTCATTCAACTTTTATTTATATTAAGATATCAATGTTTTTAATACAAAGTACGTTGTAGTAGCGTTGAAACTGCATGAATGTATGGGATAACTTCGTTTGAAATTGGAATTGGCTTTTTATTTAACTTTATTATAAATAGTGTGATTTTTTTATTAATGAATACTATAATTTTTCGTCCAGTTTTTAAGAAGATATCAACATTTTTTTAAGGTAAGATCAGTAAAATGACGAAAAATTACAGTTCAAGAACACGTGTAAGCTTCACAGTCCTCATATCTGATAGTAAACGGACTTAATGACTTCACAATGTATATTTACACCGTGGTATTTAATATTTGGTATTTAATTTTTATGCTTCAATTTATATAAATAGTTTTGACATTTTTGCGGTTAATAAATAACAAATTTTTTAGTTAAAAAACGAACAATTTTGTTCTCGTAATGTAATTAATTTTGTAACTAAAATGTGAAGAATCTTCGACTATGGTGAAAAGGATGTTAAAGTACCTTCTCATGACGTAGTTCCAAGTTCGATTCCAACTCAAAACATATATATTTTTATGTTAATTTTTTGGGCCAATTTTAGTTTCAATATATTTATTTAAGTTGAATGGAGTTGTTTGGCCATTTCTTTTTAATTGCAATTTTTAAATATAAAAATAAAAATTCAATTTTTTCCCAACGTTTCGTCACTTTCTTGGCGACATCTTCAGGGGAGATTTTTTAATTTTTTATCTACAGAAATATATATGAACAATTTTTTAAAAAACAATTAACCAAAAACTTACTTTACATTAAAAGATACATTAAGTTAATTTTGACAATAAACCATTATTTGAAATTACAAAAATTTTACATGACATAAACTTTTTTTAAAAAACAGAAAAATTTATTTGAACACAAAATTTAAGCGAAACTATTATAGCCTATACGTCAATTGCTACTGCATAGTTGTTGTTTATATTGTCAGTGTCTTCTTTGAAATTTATTGCTCTGTCCCCTTTTTGTTGTATTCTTAAACTTTCTAATGTCATTCTTCTTTTTGTTTTGTTTTCAACGTCCAAGATTCTTACAGCCTCAAAATCAGCTGTATGGCCTGTAGTCAATATATGTTGTGCTAGCGCTGTTGTTGTTTTTTTGTTTCTTATGTCCAGCTTATGTTCTGCCATTCTTATTTTTAGCGCTCTTTTTGTTGTTCCTATATAAGTTTTGTCACAACTATCGTGTTCGTCGCCTTTGCATTGCAGTTCGTATACAACGTTGTTTTTGTCTTCGTTTTTAATTTTTGTTTTTGTTTTTGTGAATATTTGGTTTAAAGTGGCGTTTGATTTATATGCAAATGTTGTGTTGTCCGCTCTCATTATTTTTCGTATGTGTGTGTTACCCGTCAGTTTTGGTATATATGTTATGCCTAAGTATTTTTTTGTTTCTTGTTGAGTGTTGCCAGACTGTTTGTTTTGATCTGTTATTTTTTTGTTTCGTTTGTTTTCCGAACACTTTTTGTTTAATAATGAGTTTACGAGATGTGTTGGGTAGTCGTTGTTTTTTAGTATTGTTTTTATCTTTTTTATGTTTTTGTCCAGAAATTGTGTGTCGGCTAATGTAAAAATTTTTCTTATTAAGTTGGTCGCCGTATTTATTTTTTGCTGCATTGGTTGCGTCGAGTGAAAATTTATAAGTCTACCTGAGCATGTTGTTTTGGTAAACCAGTCAAAAATTATTCTGTTATTTTTCCTATGTAGTTGGACGTCTAAGTATGGTATGTTATGATTTCGTTCAATTTCAGTTGTGAATTGTATATTTTTGTGGTAACTATTCAGTGTTTTGTGAATTATGTCTAAGTCTTTTTTCTTTATTATGGCGAGAATATCGTCTACATATTTACATATGAATGTAATATTTATGTCATTATTTTGAAGAATTGTTATTGTGTAGTCAAGTAAGTTGTCCAGAATTATGTCTGCTATCGTCGGAGATAATGGACTGCCCATTGGCATACCATATATTTGATGGTATACCTGGTTGTCAAATATAAAATAATTATTTTCTTTTAAGCAGAATTCTAAAATATTTAGAAATTGCGGTCGTGGAATGCTAGTCAAGTTTTTAATTACGTCCCATTTCTTCATTATATTTTTAATCGCTAAATGGGTCGGGATGTTGGTGAACAGAGACACAACATCAAATGATACAATTATTTCCTCGTCTGTCAGTGTAAAATTTTTTAGTTTTTCTTTTAATTGAACAGAGTTTTTGATATTATATTCGTCAGATATTAAGTGTTTTAAGATTTGTCCTATGTGCTTTGATAATTTGTAACAAGGGACATTAATAGATGAAGATATGGGTCGTAGGGGGACGTCTGTTTTGTGTATTTTCGGTAGTCCGTAAAGTCGTGGTGCAGTTGCGGACGGACTCGTCAGTTGAAATTTTCTGTATGTGTTAATATAGTTTTGTTTGTGGAGGTAGTTTACTATAGTGTTGTTCTTTTTTTGTAGTTTGTTTGTTGGGTCAATTATCGTTGTTTTGTATGTATTTTTGTCTCCTAACAGTTCAGTAATTTTTTGTATATATTCATCTTTGTACATAACTACTGTTTTGTTACCTTTGTCAGCCTGTGTTATAATTATTTTATCCTCATGAAGTTTTATGAAGTTTTTGGTTTGTTCGTATGTCCTCAGTATGTCCTCAGTATGCCCTCAGTATATTCTTAAAATTAATTATTTGGTTTGCCGTTGTTGATCTGGCAATGCTTTTTTCCCTTTCGTCCTCTATGGTTTGTATGTGTTGCTCCAGATCAGCAATCACATGTATGGTGGAAAAATTGTTGCGCGAATATATTTTTAGTTAAATTTTTTAAATTTATAATTTCAAGTTTAGATATGAATATTAAATTTTAATTGAGTCTCGAGTTTGACACGATCAACTGAACCAAAGGCACCGCAGTCAATTGTTTATTTGAGTCAAATCCCGATTTCCACTTGTCAAGTCTTTACGGTCAATTCTTTGATATTCCCTCTTAAACCTTACTATTCAGATTCCATACATCAAGAGTTGATTGTTTCGTATACCATAAAATCAATAGGATGCCTATTGGTTTTTTGTTTTCTGTGTTGGACCACCGTATGGTTCATACTCGTAAATCATGTGTAAACGCGAGCTAACGACCAGTAAAGTTGCAACCCTGGCCAAGTTTTCAGAAATATTGAACGAACAAAAATAAGAAAGGAAATAAATTAGCGAAATTGTCTACAAGCGAAAATTAATTAATTGTTTGAGGAACAGTCTATAGTGGTCAACGTTGAATACCATAAAAATATAACTGATTTGGAGCAGCTGGAAGTAAAATTATATTAATTGTCTACATCATTTCCAAAGAACGTTTGATCTTCGTTGTGCATTATTTTTGTGTCAATTTATTCAACGCAATATAAAGGGATTTTTTTTTGCGGATTCCGATTCTGATATAAAACCTTCAGTCGCTGACAATCTTGAGCACTTAGTTAATCGTTTGGAAAAGCTTCTTGAACGATTGGAACATTCATAGTCAGCACGTGAATTGGAAATAGCCTATAAAACCTTCCATATCGTGCTGGTTAAAAAAAATTAATTAATAATAATAATAATTAATTAATTTTTTGTGTGTTTTAAGAAGAGTGGAACCAGCATACTTCAACAACAACAACAACAGCAGCAGCAAAAGCAACATTCAGGCAGGCGACTACCATCGCCGCCATTAAAATTTTACCACTTGCCGCGCCCACAGAAGCGTCTACAACAACAACCACTATACGTGCCCACTGCAGCACTTGCAGCCCACAACACGTTGCTTGTGTGAGCGCCAACACTACAGAATCAGCAGAGATCAATCGGGGTAACTACACCCAAAAAAGTTTTCAACATTTGCATAAAACTTTTATTTTTACTAAATAAAACTAAAATAAAAGACATTTTTTATTTGAAGTCAATAAAAATAAAACTAAATAAAAGGAATTTTTATTTGAATTATATAAAAATAAAATTAAATAAAAGATTTTTTGATAAATAAAAAATAAAACTATAATAAAAGAAAGTAAATAAAAATAAAACTAAAATAAAATAAAGTTTTGTTTGGATTAAATAAAAATAAAATTAAAAAAAGGATTTTTTCTATAAATAAAAATAAAACTAAAATAAAAGAATTTTTTATTTAAATCAAATAAAAATAAAACTAAATAAAAGATTTTTATAAATAAAAATAAAACTAATTTATTTAATCCGAGTGGACCTAGGAAACATACGATCTGGTGGCGTCAGGCCAAGTATCTCCCTTGAAAACTTTCCATGATAGTACCTGTACAGAAGGCTTAGGCAACCAACATTGCGACGATGCACAAGAGAATTGAGAGAAGATGAAATATTTTCATCCCCTATCAAATATATCTCACGTCGTTGAAACCGGTCCAGAAGCTCCAAATATGATCTTGAAGCCCCTGCCCAAATGTGCGAATTGTACTCCATTTTTGGCCTAACATATGAGACATAGATCAAACGGAGATCAGATGGAGTGAAGTCTTTCTTACACTGGTTTAAGAGACCAAGACACTTGGCTGCTTCTTTAGACACATCAAAAATGTGACCATTCCACCCAAGATCTGACTGATATGCCCAGAACGTCAAGAGATCTACACCGTTCATATTGAGGGGAGCTTAGGGGCCATTGATTCGCTTGACAACACTGGCTCTTGCTAGCATTTAATTCTACTCTATTAGCAAGACCCCACTCGGAGATTTTTTTCAAGTCATTATTAAGTGTGTCACTCATATCACACAATCTCCGACCAACAATCCGGCCAACAGGTTCGCTTTATAAGCCGAGTCCGTGAAGATTTGATCATCTTTCAAAAGAGTTGGAATAGTCGATAACGTCTGATTCTTTACTCTCTTAACAAATGGCCAAAAGTTTTTGCTTCTTTTGGGGCAGAGAAGAACCTGTTCTCAGTTTTGTGCAGAAACTTCGCGTTTTAAAATTGCATTACAGCGATTCCTAGACTCAACGCGAAGTCTTTTCGTATTGGCATTCTTATCAGAGCGCCAATTCTGAAAGGATTCCTCTTTGGACTTGACTGCTATCCTGCAAGTCTCATTAAACCATGAGTGGTCTTTAGGTTTAATGCTTCTCATCTTATTGGGGATGAAACACCGCATACCCAATAAAATAATTTCTTGTACCATAACAGCCGCGTCATTCACATTTCTGTTAGCGAAACATAATTTCCAATTGAAGTTGCGATACAAATTATTTAGCGCAGTCCAATTTGCTTTTCCATAAAACCATGCAGTTCTTTTCGGGGCTTCAGCGTACAGGTGCGAAGGTTAGAATATGGAAAAACAGCGGAGATAGTGCAATGATTCGAATTACCAAGAGGTTCGTTGACACTCGCATCATATTTTTCATGATGCGAAGTCAGGAAAAGGTCTAAGATGTTATTGCTATGCAAATCACTTCTTGGAAAAAAGTTGGTTCCTTCACTAGTTGAATCAATTGGTGATTCCAACACCTTCAGGTGTTGTTTGGCCCGAGTGACATAACCAAGCCGAGTTGTGGACATTAAATTCGCCAGCTACAACGATTTCACTATCAGGAAACAACCCCAAAATATGCGATATCGAATCAGAGAGAGAGAGTCTAGTTTGTTAAAAGTAGGCTATCTCCCTAAATTCGGACTTCTATAAACTATGACTTCTATAAACTTCTATAAACATTTCGGACTTCTATAAACGTAGCAGAAATGTAGCAAGTGCAAGCGGACTCTGAACCTAACCCATATATGCTAGAGCTAAATTCCGGATCAGTCAGCCCCAAACCCCGCTGGCACTGATATGCTACATCTGAACGTATAAAAAGAGCGATGCTCCTATGCGAAGAAAACAATGGCAGTAAATGATACCCAGTAATACGGAAATCCAGTGGATTTGCATCCTCGCTCATCTGGGCCTCACTTAGTGCTATTATTTCAGGCCTATTAAGAGTACAATATGCATAGACCAAGAAAAAAATTATCCCTCAGTCCACGTATATTGCTAAAATCTATGCGAAAATGACTCGACATTCTCGCACCGTGCAAATATTAAATAGGACAGAAACGTAATTATTACAACTGATTATTGAGATTAAAGTCTGTGGACATAATTATGTGCAAAGGCCAGTGTTATGCCTTCACTTTAGCACATTTCTGCCCACAATGCAACCTCACTCACAGCCGCAACCAATCGGAGAGGATGGAGGAGTTAACGGACACGAAAAAACAACAATAACTTACGCGGCGAAGAGCGTAGAAAAGTCCTTCGCGTGGTCAGCTAAAAAAACATTGACTGCATCTTAATGTTGTTGTTGATGCTGTTTTTTTTTTGTTTGTTCGGCTTTTAATTTTTTTCTTATGTATGTGTTTATTATTTTTTTTTTTATTTTAATTATATTTTAAATTAAATTTCAATTTAGAAGATAAATAAGAACACTAAACACAAGAAAACCGACGGCAATAGTTTACGATTAAGGGCGAATTAAGTAGACGATTTAAGGGCGCGAACTAAGCTATTTTTTTATTGTTTATTTTATTTAAAGCCGACGGAACATAAACAAGGACTTAAAAGACAAAAACATGGGGACGGTCTAGTGGTACGACTGTACCCCGTCAATGCACGATCACTACTCGGTTAATGAAATAGCTATTGAATTTAATAAGTTTTTCTAGTATCGGAAATTGTCTCAACCCATGTGCTTAATAACACTCTGTGTAATTGTATAATAAATGAATACAATAACCGTCCAGTATATTTATAGAGCCTGTATAATGTTGCCTTGTGACTTGATAGCGTATCATGTTCTTGGGGGTCAGAGATCCTTGAAATAAAAAACAAAGGGGGTTGATTTACAAATTGTATTGTGGCGCTTACCAGTCCGGTTGTTAATATGTCGAAGGTACAAAAGAGATAGATCAAAAATTAACAGGATAAAAAAATGTAAAATTCTTTTTGAGCCGCTTAAGGCAAACATTTGCCAACCTGGTTGGCAAACATTTTTTTAGATTTTTTTTTTGAATATTTTTATAGCTTGGATATTTGAGAATATCGTCCTAAAAGGGTTTTTGAAACTCGAAATACTATAGGAGATATGGCCTTTTTTGTCCAGCAATGTTTTCGCCAAAATCCGGTTTGCTTAATTTGGCTACTTTTTGAATGCAACGGTTTGAAGCAAACACCGAATATCGTTCAACGCGTTCTTTAAAAGGTAATAACTTGTTTGTATACGCATTTTAAAAATAAATTAATACACATTTTAGAGCTATGGTATTCGAATGTTGGCAGCGTTTAGTTCACTTTGAATTGAGTTATAAACCGGACGCACGCGAGTTAAGGTGTTGAATCTTTTCTTTCTCTTCAGAGAAAAGTAAAACGATAATTTTGTTTGATTTCTCTACTTTCTTTATTGATTATCACTTAAAGACTAACTCTTCTTAAATCTACCAAAATACTTGTAACTTACAGTTTCGTTTTTGTGCATTCCACTTTTATATATTTGTTTGTGCATATGCACTTAGCTTTTGTATGTTATATGTTTACAATTTTTTGTTCTCCTCATTCTGCCTACTATGCAGTGAGGTTTTCTTTTTTTGACATACTAAATTTGGGTCGTTAAAGTGTTGTGAAATTAAAGTGCAATGAAAAGTGTTTAAATGTTGTGTAACTTGAGTTCGATGGATTGTCGGCATGCAGTTTTTGGGTAAAGTGATTTATGTCGCAATTCATCGAATCATATTACAATATTAAAGTGTTGTATTTGGGTCGTTAAAGTGTTGTGAAATTTCAAGTTCAATGAAAAGTGTTTAAATGTTGTGTAACTTGAGTTCGATGGATGCAGTTTTTGGGTAAAGTGATTTATGTCGCAATTCATCGAATCATATTACAATATTAAAGTGTTGTGTAAATTTTATAAAGTGTCATGGAAGTGTTACAAGATTTATTTCTATTTTTATAGATAAATTTTCCTAATAGGCTGCTTATAATAATAATAGTTATGGCTAGTATAGCATAAATTGCTAGATTTATATAATTTTGTTTCTTTTGATAATATATTTCTTTTATAAAATCGATGTTTTCTATTTGTTTTAATATAATGTCGTCAAATATAAGTTTTTAGTTTGTATTTTTCATATTTTCTAAGTTGGTTGGAAGTACAATGCTATATTTAAGTTTTCATTTTACTAGTGAAATTTTTATTATTTATCTGAATTGTACAATTATTAAAATGAATTAAGTAATTTCCATTAAGTTCTGTGTTTTTGTTATTATTATCATTTGTTATAGTAGTGTTATACAAATTCTTTCCAACTATTACACCTTGTTTAATATTTATTATTTCTGGTGCGTTATTTAAGATTTTTATACAATTCTTTTTAGCTAAACAATCATAATTTTTTAAGTGTTTTTAGTCCCTTTGGTTTTAATTTTTTAAGTCCCTTTGGTTTTCATACTCAAAGATTTCGCTACCATATTTTACAACATACTTTGGATTAAACATTAATTCGAAGCTACTGGTGTCTGCTAATGGCATTAATAGGATTTTTGGTAACTTAACTATTTCTTGGGGAATTTTAATGGCAAAAATAATGTTATTATTGGTGTCGACGAGTGTTGCAGATTTAATGTTTTATAATTTTTGAGCGTCAATGTTATATTTTGTAATTTCTTCGTCTGTGAGCATGTTGTTATGAAGTACACCTAGTCCACTTGTTGCAATGTTGTCTTGGATGTGTTCTACATTATCTTGAAACATTTTAAGTTTTAAGGCGAAGTCCGTATATAAATTTTCGTTGTGTATTTTAGTGTATGAATTTTCTGTTGAATTAAGTCGTGCTGTTATTATGTTGCGATCGTATTGCATGAATTGTTTCAGTTTATAAAATGTTTTGTTGAAATTTGTATTAATGTAGTTTGTTTGTTAAGATTTTCTATGGCATTGTGGTTATTTGTAGCTATCGTGTTGAGATGTTGCTCTATGTCTTGTCGGTCATCGTCGTTCATCGTTCCAAAAAGCCATTTTCCTACTAGGTTTATTAAGCTTCTTTTTTGTCTGTGTAAAGAAAGGGTTTTGATTTTGTTTCTAATGAAGTTAATTTGCATGTTTAGTGTTCGTTTTGATTGTAGGTTTGCTTGTTTAATATTTGTTTCGAATTCATCTAGCATAAGTGATATTTCTGATGGATTTATAATATGAAGAATTCTGATGTAGCTCTTAACAATGTCCACATCTCCTGTCTGTATTTCAACATACCCCTTATCAGTTTCTATTTGCTCTACCGTTACTTGTCCCAGCGCCAAAGTCCAGGTCATCATTATCAGGAATAGTTTGAGGATCCAATTGGATTGCAAATTTAGTGGGTCTGTTAATATTTGATGTATGAATGTTAGATATATTAAGTTTTTTGGATTTTGCTTCTTTTTTATGCCTGACTGATTTATAATTTTTTACGTAACCTTTTTTTCCTTCTTTCTAAATAATTTTCCCTTTTTATATTTTGTTTATCTATATAGCTTTGTTTTTCTTTACACAAGTTAATGTATATTACAGTTTTGTCGCACTTACCTTCGTGAACATTTTTGGGTTTTTCCCAAACTATTATTGTAATATTCAATAGCTTTGCTCATTTTGTCCTTAATGTTGAGATCTCGTCTTTCGATTCCTAATATTCTAATTTTTTCGCATATTGTACTATGAAGCCATTCTATGTCTGCATTACCTGTGTGATTGTTTGGTTTTGTCTTCATTTCTTAAGAAATTTTTTGATGTTGATACTTCTAAATTCGTTGTCAGTTAAATTAAATTTTTGAAATGTCCTTTCTGTGATTTATACTGTCGTAGTTTTTCAATTATTGTTTAATTATTTCTGTCTTCGAGATAGAAAGCTGAAGCAAATTTAGAGAATATGTCAACAAAAGTTAGAAAGTTTGATTTTGAGTTAGTGTAAACATCCATATGAATTAGTGCATTACAATCTTTTGGAGTCTCTGTTAAATTAAATTTATTCTTGATTGGATTTCTATCGTATTTTACCCTATTACTTGTATCGCAATTGTTTATAAACTTTTGAATTAATATTTTTAAGTTAGGGAAGTATTTCTTCAGTCACATTTAGTATTTAGAAAAGCTTTGATCTATCTTCGAATAATAGTTGTTAGTTGTTATTCCTTCAGTTGTTTTCTTCGGAAAGCAACATTGACCTTGAGCTCGATAAAATATAACCTTTAATAATTGAAAAATTATTGGAGTTATATTAACACATAACTTTAAAACTTATGAAAGAAGGTCGTAATTAATTTACAAATAAACCCATATTATTTTTAGAACACCAAACTTCAAAGGATTTTAGATCAGACTGGAGTAGATCTGAACTATCTCTAGAATTAATCGTTTTGTATATTTTCATATCATCGGCATAAATAAGCAGATGAGAGTGTTCAATGACGTGAGTTACACCATTGATAACTAAAATAAACAGAAGAGGACCAAGGTGACTACCCTGAGGAACACCTGATCCAGCAATAAATTCAGATGACAATGCGCATCGGAAACGTATTTGATAAGATCGCTCCACCAAATACGATTTAATCCAGTTCACAAAATATTGTGGAAATCCCATTAACTCAAGTTTAAATAAGATTAGATTGTGTGGTAGCTTATCAAATGCCTTACTAAAGTCAGTGTAAACACAATCGACCTGGTTACCAGAATCAATAGAATTTAAGCAGAATGTTGTGAAATCGAAACCTCTGCACTACTCTTAGGAGGAACTTACGCATTAATAACATATACATTAGAGTTACAATGTATAACTTTAACGCAAATTAGTTCAATATAAGAAGAGCAGGGAATGTCAACAATAAAACTGACAAAACAGTTCCTTACAGCCAAAAGGACACCACCACCGACAGAAGAACTATTGTCAGTGTATCTGTCTTTTCTAAAAACTTGAAAACTATTGTCAAACAATTCCAAATCAGTAATGCTTCCGTTCAGCCACGTTTCTGTTAACGCGATAATATCCTCAGAGCAATTTTGAGTTGATAGAAATAAGCTCTGCGTCTTGGAACGTAGTCCCCTTACATTTTGATAGTAAAGGGACAGCCTATTTAGTTTTTTTGAGTCTGGCGGGTGGCTTGAGTCACCCTTTTAGACTTATTTTTTGGCTTGAACTCAGTAACAAGAATATAATCGGCCCATAAATTAGATTTAAGAACAGTTGTAAAATCTTCGGCTGCAACTGTTAGAATAAAAGAAGCATGGGAAGGCTTATTACCAATTTTTTTGCATGAACAGAATGCATTTGAGTTCACTAACTTGGATTGCCTGACAAACGTCAATATATTTTCTATTGATGTGTCGGGCTGAAGACGTGAAATGAAAACATTTCTGGTCCTCGAAACTGCTCTTAAAGTCAAATGACTGTTAGGCGTAGTTGAAATCGCATTTGGACTACTAGTCAATGGAGGAATAGAAGATGGTGTATAAGAAATCACCGTATTATTATTTCCTGATGGCATTGCTGAGGACTGCTCTGTCTTGGAAGGTCTGGAGGACGCCTTCCAACGCTTATTTTTGTTTTCCCTCTGTCTTTTAGAGCTTTTAAGGTCTTTTTCTGATGAAACTGACATAATTCCGAAAGAAGCAGTCATGGACGAAGGAACCGAAATGTTATCCTGAACAGTAATTTCATCAGAAACGCTGGTAGTGGATGCGGCACTAACTTCGCTGAAAAATGAAACAATTTCTCTGAAGTGATTATTTAATAAGTTAAGGCTTTCCCCAAAATGCTTTATTTTAGAATAGAGTTCATCCGGGGAAAGGGCCCTGCACGAAGCACAATACCAGCTGAGACCAGATCGGACTGACATTAAATCGTCAAGGCACGATTTAGAAATACCAGCACAAGAAGCATGGAACATTCGCTCACACGGACCAGAACAACTGAACATAGGGTACAGAATATTCTGGCTTTTGCATTGCTCGTTAAGAGAACAAGCAGCAATATTATCAACTGAAAAATAATCCATTGTAAAAAATTTAAAAATTATTCTGTGAGCAAGTGTTTATAAATGCAAAACGTGCTTATAGGGTTAACACATTAAATGCAGAGTACACAAAACTGTTTTAAATCAACAACAACACTACATACGCTGACTGCACTAAAGTAAACAAATACCGCACAAAGAGGAATTGAAAAACGATTAGGCAGACAAACATGCACTGGATTGTGTTAAAAACAACAAAAACTATTCAATCAAATTATATTATCAATTTTTGGAGTTTATTGTATTCTTGATAATTTAGTTTGCTAAAAATGGCGATTTTACCGGATTTAATATGTTTTCTTAAAATGTCTGACACATTACTATCTAGGTCTTGACTGGAAATATAAATTTTTTTATTTGTGTGTACTACTTCGAATGCTTTTGTTTTATTTTCTGTTAAAATGATTTGGGTTTTAAAACGATTTACTATAGTTTCTAGAATTGGAATTTGATTATTAGATTCCTCCTCTTGAGAGTGTATTGTGTATATATTTTCGTTTTCATTATTATTTGCCATAGATAAATTACAAGATCCTTTACTATCATTTTCGATAGCATTGATTTCGATTGTGCCACTGTTAATTCTGCTCAAAAAGTCAGCTACTTTGTTTTCCGAACCTTTGATATATTCTATGTTAATATTGTATTCTCCTAATTTGAGAAGCCATCTTTGCAATCTCGGGTTGATATCCTTTCCACTTGATTTAGCGTAAAGCCATTTCAATGGTTGATGGTCTGTAAAGTCAGGGTATCTCAATATGGGATCTTTCGTAAGAATTTGTTTTAGTTTTTCGAATGCATTTATATAATTCGAATCTTTTATGTTTATTTTTATGCCTTTTTTAAGGTAATTAGCCACATGTTGTGCTACTTTTGCATAATCTTTAACGAATTTACGATAGTATCCAGTGACACCTAAAAATGACTATCTGTCTTGGTTTAGAAGGTAATTTAAATTTTTGAATATGTTCGACTTTTAGTTTGTTAGGCTTAACTCCTTCTGGAGTTAAGATATGGCCTAGGAAGTGAGTTTCCTTTGCGAAAAAGTTGCACTTGTCGAACTGTATTTTTAAATTGTGCTGTTTTAATTTATTGAAAACTTTTCTTATGCTATCGACGTGTTCTTATATTGAAGTACTAAATATTAGAATATCGTCCATGTATACTATACAAATTATATTGATGTAGTCCTTCAGGACATGATTTATCATCCGCTGAAACGTGGATACGAGGACTGTTCAAAAAGTTGTCGTCTCTCAAAGTTGGGCGTCGAAAGAAAAGGTATGCTGCTTGCGGCCCGGATAACTCGACTTCGGATCATCTGAAATGGAAAAAGCAAACGGCGTTAGATTCAATACAGATGTAATTCTGGTCCCTACCTCAATCACAATTTTTTACTATTTTTTTTTACACTGATCTACAAAATAAAAGACCAAAAATTGGTTTTTCATTTTTCAATGACCGCCATTTTGTAAAAAATAATCGCAAAATTATGATTGAGGTAGGGACCAGAATTACATCTGTACTGAATCTAACGCCGTTTGCTTTTTCCATTTCAGATGATCCGAAGTCGAGTTATCCGGGCCGCAAGCAGCATACCTTTTTTTTCGACGCCCAACTTTGAGAGCCGACAACTTTTTGAACAGTCCTCGTACAAAGGAAAGGAAAAAATTTTATTTAATTTAATATGCTCTTAATACAATAAAAAAAGAATTTAAATAACGGTTTACGTTTTCAAATGAGAAGTTTTTCAAAAAGGGTCCAAAAACAGCCTTCCAACCAGGAAGGCCCTTGAGGCGAATTTGAAAACCGCAAGCAGTTATAAAAAAAGTAGGTACAAGATTATGCAATATTGATGGGATTTAAAAGTTATCGATACATATGAATGAAATTATGAAATGATTAATTATTAACGAAGAACTTCAACTGGGTCGACATAGTGTCGACATGGCGCCCGCCTTGCACTTGTGCAATTTTAGAGCAAGCTCTGCAGACGCTGATGTGGGCTCTCGCTGCGTTGATGTGCTGCCGGCCGAGTACTCGGCTGTGAGTTTTAGTACCCGGCAGTTCGATTAGTACCCGTGTCGACGCACTACCTGTCGATGTTGCAGGATGGGCATCTTTTTAAACCTTTCGCAGAACCGAATCGAATGGTGTTGTCGGCACAGCTTGCATTCATATAATCTAGAGAAAGAGAGAGAGAGATCAAAAACTCATTAGTTTGAATCGTAATCGGAGAGTTCGAAGGCTGAAACATATGAGATAGATGGGTGAATAGCGTGAGTATAATGTAATAGATAATAGAAAGTGACAGGTAAGAGCAAGAGAAGAGAGATGCAAAGATAAATGTAATTTGAATGGGTGTTGATACAAATTCATCTATTGCGAGGGTAGCACGCATAACTTCACGATGGGTCGAGTTACGACACCAGTCTGTGTCCGGATATCTGCTACTCGGGCTCGACTGTATGGGTCAAGGTTTTTATAACCCGACCGAGCCGCCATTCCGTGGGAGGAAGCAATTCATCTTTTATGACGACAAAATCTTCCATGGTGAGGTCTCGCTCTGGATATTTCCACTTGTACCGTTTGTGCAGTTCCATAAAATATTCCTCATTCCAACGACGACTAAATTGGTGATGGAAACTTTCAATTTTTTCCACCTATTAAGCAGAGAGAGATTTTCTTTTCCGAGTTCTGGAAGGGATAGCAAGGGAGCACCTCGAATAAAATGTCCCGGTGTTAAGGGCAATAGTTGAGTAGAATCGTCGCTCATTGGAGATAGAGGTCTCGAGTTCAGCACCGCTTTGATGCGGGTCAAGAGTGTTGATAGTCCTTCAAAGGTAAATTTGTGGTTAAGCGTGACCTTTTTGAAATGAGTTTTAAAACTTTTTACAGCGGCTTCCCATAATCCACCCATGTGTGGGGTACTAGATGGGTTCTGTATTTCAGTGAAATGTCTTTAGCCGATTTTTTAACGAATTACTCTTTTAAATGGGCTCGGCTAGATCTAACAAAATTTCGACCATTGTCAGAAAGCACCTTCTTTGGCAGGCCACGTCGACCGACCAGGCCACGAATCTCGAATTTCAGAAATTCTATTTGCAACGTAAGTCGTCCAAGGGTATGGAGGCTTTTCTAGCCATGCCAAAACAATTGACGAGTCTGACCAGAGGAAGAGTTCATGTGATGGTAACTCGAGTTGCGATAGCACGTGTTTCACCAGTTTCGACAGAAGAACTGCCTCGCATAGTTCAAGTCGGGGTAAACTTATAGTTTGCAAGGGTGCCACTTTGCTTTTAGCAACGAACAAATAGGCAGAGATTTTAGAGTGGGAGTCTTCATTGCGCATGTACAGAGTAGCACAATACAATTTTTCGGAAGAATCACAAAAACCGTGGATTTGAATTCGATTTTTCGGGGTAAAACCAATCCATCGAGGAATCTTCATTTGCGCAATGGTAGGCAAATGACAGATAAATGTGTTCCATTTTGCAAGCGTTAACGGCTTTACGCACTTATCGCAATCAACGCCTTTCCAGCCAAAGTTGCTGTAGAAGATTTTTTGCTTGGATGATTATGGGAGATAACCAACCTTCTGGGCCAAAGAGAGCTGCGACAGCAGAACGAATTTGTTTTTTTGTGGCAGAAGTTGTAGGGCTCATGTGTTTTTTCATAGCAAAATGAATCACTCAGAGCATTCCGAGCTGTGCTCGTGTGAAGATGAAATCAATCAGTTGAAAGTACTAAGTTTTGACTTTGAGAGCGAATTTCTTAGTACTTAGTACTTTCAACTGATTGATTTCATCTTCACACGAGCACAGCTCGGGAACGAGTAAGCCTATAATGTTGGTTGATATATTGTTAAAAAGGTGATTTTATTACCTTTCCAATGAGTTCTTTAAATACGTATTATGTGTGTTTGTTTTTCTGCTAGAAACAATAGCATGAATCAACATCGTGAAATACTTATTAACCCCTTAGCTCCCAAAAAGGAGCAGTGCCAACTTAAATTTCAACATATTATTGATCGTAAGAAAATTACAAATCAAGCCTCATTTTTAGTTTTTGTTGTCATTTTCATGAAACCTATCGATCCTTTAGGAGCAGTGTGTGGTAAGTTGAACAGAATTTTCAACTGGTTGTCCACCAAAATCCTATTCTCGTAGCGTGACCGGAGAGCTTCACACGCTAGAACAAAGTTTTCATCGCAAAGTTTGTATCTCTTTACGATTTGCCCCGCAGAGCCGCGGGTTTTATTTCGCAAGTGATACAACTTTTGTGCTAGGGTGAGTTTCGGGTGACTTGAGTAGACTGCCGTGAACATATCCTTGAAGGATGGCCAGTCCTCATAGCTACCGTAGAAAATTTATGTATCACACGGGGGTACTTTGATACAGACTGAGGAGTTTCCTTAGAAATTTTCCGGAAAGCCTTGAAAAGAAGATTGTCCTTGGAGAGTTCAGGTTTGCGGTGCTCTGGGAATTCTTTAATCTTCCAGGAGTCTTCAAACATCTAGAATTTGAGATTTGCACCTCTAGTATTCTTCTTCGCAAGCGTTGAATTTGGCCTTGGCTGAGGTTTTAAAAACTTCAGCTGTCGAGTCTTCAGCGACTATGACCTCTTCCATACGCGTCGGTGAGTTTCCTCCAGCAACGGTCAATTTCGTCAGGTGAATTTGCAGGGTCGATTCAGTGTGGTCTTCCACAAAACTGAACCATATGGCCAGAATCAAAAATAAATTTGTTTTGCAGGCTCATTTTTGTTTTAGACCTGAGCACACAAGTTGATCTGAGACCCAATGTGCATCAGTGACTGTGTCGATGAAATTGTCACTCTACTACTAAGATGTAGTGTAATGAGATTTAATTCAGATGTTGCACGAGGTTGCAAATCTGAATTGCAGAGAAGTTTATTTGCAGTTGTTGCCCGAGGTGGCAACTCTGCGATGCTGAGAGAGAGAGCAGGTTATACTTAAAACCCGAAAATATTTTGCAGGTGTCCGAGGTGGCAGCTCTACAGTATTGAGGAAATAAGAGTATATTTTCCCCTAGAAAGGTTTTAAAAAACCGTAAATATTCAATAGTTGCCCGAGATGGCAGCTCTGAAATATCGAGATGTTGATAATAACAAAAAAAATTTCATTTAATAAAATATCAACTGTTGCGCTGGAGAGGCAACTCTGAAATTGATAAATATTTTATCAAATTTATTCTGTAAATATTCAGAAGTTGCACGAGATTGCAACTCTGAATTTAGAGATTTAGAGATTTAAAGATTTAACAAAAATTATTGAAATTCAGAAAAATATTCTTATTCAATTTATTGTGTAAATATTGAAAAGAAAGCGAATGATCAATAAAATAAAATTTAATAAAAACTATCTGTTGTTGCACTAGAGTGGCAACTCTGAAATTGAGAAAAAAAATTTTATTAAATTTATTTCGAGATTGCAACTCTTAAAATGGAGGTTGTAGAAAAAGAACAAAAAAATACGTTTAATAAAAACTTTAACCGTTGTCCTAGGGTGGTAACTCTGAGAAAAGAGACGGAAAAAATCAACAAGTCAAACAAACGAAAATAAAAACGAGATTTAATTAAGAAATGTTTTTCTTTTTATCAAATATCCGTTGTGTCGGTCTCCAAGCAAAGGGTTTGCTGGGTTGTTCCCAAATATATTGTGCTATTCACAATTTAAACGTAAATTAACAATTTATAGCATTTGTTATTTTTGCAACTGTGAGCACCTCAGTATGTATTTGCCGTATTCAATAATTTTGCAACCCTGTTATATATGCTGTAGATAGGGCATAAAAATACGAGACACAAAAAACACGTCCAAGGACTATTTTATTTACGCGTGTTTGCGTATTTGCGTTTGCATGCAAAACAACAACAAATAAAAATATGCAATGTAAGTTGGCGTAAAAATAACAAATCGTAAATTAAACAGGCCTGCGTACTTAAACTGTGAATAGCCCATATTTTTATATACAATTTTTTTTTTTAATGAGAAAAGATTTAATTGTTGTTTTGTGGAATAATAATAAGTTGTACAATATTTTGTCTTGACGTTTATATGTATGTTTCTCCAATGGAAAATTAAAACCTTTATTTAGCTCAAACCTTTATTTAGTCAGCAATTCAACTCAAAAATATAAAAACATTAAAGCCAAAAAATTCCAAATTTAAATGTGCATTCGAGAGCACAATTTAATTTTTCATTACCCTATTAAATAAGATATTCAACAAAACTTGCCACCCTCGATCTTCCTTGGGTAAAAACTTAACAAATATGTGAAGTAATTTTCCCAATACCGATAGTTTTGTACTTTTATTCGTGGTTTGCAAAATTTTTCTTCCGTTCATGTAATTTTCCAATTGATATTACATTTTTTTTTTTGTTTTTTTTTTTAGATTATTTATTTATTTAAAAATTTGCGACACAGTGCAACCAATGTTCACCACTTACTTTTATTACTCTTCGAGAATATTGAAGTTGCAAAATGCTGGAGGATGTAAAACGACGATGTGAATCAGAAATTAACCATGTAAAAGTGCTATCTATTGAAATGGTTTTTGCTAAGTTTTATTATTACTATATGTTAAACACTATAAATTATATGCAAATTGTTGTTTTGCCCTTATATATCTTAGCAGATCTTATTCGAGATAGTTGTATAATTTACCTTAGCTTTTAGCTTTGCTGCAAAGGTTTGCTTTTTTCAAGTAAACAAAACAGCCATGCTGTTGTTGCTGAAAGATAGCTATGAATTGTTGTTGTTGTTGTTGTTGGTGTTGTTGTTGGTGTTGTTGTTGTTGTTGGTGTTGTTGTTGTTGTTGTTGTTGTTGTTGTTGTTGTTGTTGTTGTTGTTGTTGTTGTGGTTGTTGTTGTTGTGGTTGTTGTTGTTGTGGTTGTTGTTGTTGTTGTTGTTGTTGTTGTTGTTGTTGTTGTTGTTGTTGTTGTTGTTGTTGTTGGTGATGTTGCTGTTGGTGATGTTGGTGATGTTGATGATGATGATGATGGTGCGACGAAGCCGTTAGTGGCGCAACCGAAGAAATGGAAAACTTAGGCGCTGTTAGGAGCTCAATTGACACCAATTTTGTTACGATTTACACGAGAAATTATAACTCAAAAACTTTTTCCAAGGTCAAAACGCTTTGTAGCAACTATGTCCTGCTGAATTACTAACAACTAATTTTTTCAAAATCTTATTTTTTGATTTGAATTAACACGACGCGATCAACAATTTTTACTTGTTTTACTCGATGATTTAAACACCCGAAAACGCCTTGTATTGAACAGTAATTTTAATACTTACTGTTGTGAACGTTTATTTATCACTTTATTTTAATTTTACCGATATCTTTATTGATGATTTTTTCAGCCGTAATTTATTGGTATTTCCACACTTTAAGGTTATTGTTATTTTCCACTGAACCACATTGAATACATGTATGTATTTTTTAATTATCATTTATTTAACAATGATGTTTTTGTGGGTTGTTTCATTTTCTTATACTTTTTTTTCACCTCTACACATCAGTTAGTTTTTATTTTATTCATCACTTTTTTTTTTTTTAAATTTAGCTTAGAGGGCACGCGTTTTCCTTTTATGCAAAAACGAAAATGGCGAACACATGGGATCTTTGGTCGACGAAAAAAACGATGGCTGCTCGACTCAACGAAGGATCGAGTTGATGCAATCGTTTTTAAGGCGAGTTTGAACGAAATGTCATCAGGCCTGTTCCATTTGACCGTTCGGTTTAATGTTATCTAAGTACACATATTATTAATTTACATAAATAAATAATATAATATTTAAATAAACATAAATAATATTTATACATATGTAGAGATTTTATATAGAGATTATATAAAACATATCCTTCTATATATGGGATTTTGTGATTTAATATTTATGTCATTACCTTGACACCTTGTGTTGTTCGCCTCTTATCGAACGCATGCTTTCATCAACGTGACGCAGCCAAACAGCAGAGAGCTCAGAGAAGTTTAAAAAAATTAGAAGTGCTATATAATTATTTTATATTTCCATAGTGCTTTTCATTGAAAAGGCTCGAAGGACCATATACAATGTTGCCTTGTGACTTGATAGCGTATCAAGTTCTTGGGGGATCAGAGATCCTTGAAATAAAAGAAACTTTTTAAAAAAAAAACAACCGACTACAAAATCACTACAAAGTAAAAAATAATTTTAAAAATACTTTATACTAAACACTAATACTAAACATATTATTATATATGAAATCTTATTATTTTAATTTTTTTCTTATTTGTTTTGTTATCATAAATATATTAATTTCTTCATGAATACAAATGCTTTCAAGGTCGGCGCTAATATAATCAGACTTTTAATCAGAAGCACCAACTTCAAAGCATTCGGATTCATGAAGAAATGAATATATTTATAATAATAAAACAAATAAGAAAAAAATTATTACAAAAGTACGCAAAAACTACTCAAGGTCGTCAAGGTTTTTGGTCGACAAGATTATGCAATATTGATGGGACTTAAAAGTTATCGATACATATTAATGAAATTATGAAATGATTAATTATTAACGAAGAACTTCAACTGGGTCGACATGGTGTCGACAGAGCCAATATCTTCCTTTTAAGTTTTTGAAATTATAGTGTCTCTTAAAAATTCAAATTTCACTTCAGAAAAAAGCTTTTATTCAAATTTTATCTAAATTATTGTCTTTTATATATCGGACATCCTTTGCCACATTTTTAATAAAAGCTTGGATAGGGGTATCTTTCCTGAAGCATTTAAATCTGCTGTAGTTATTCTTTTATTTAAAAAAGGTGATGAAAATATTTTGAATAATTATAGACCTACATCTTTCTCAAACATTTTTGAAAAAAGCAGTAAAAACTATAAAATTAACAATTTTATTTTTCTTTTTTTTTGCAAAAATAGTTGTTGTTATACAGCGTGTAAAAGTTGAGGTAGCGAACGAAATGTCTCTTGCGGCTTGCAGGATATCCCCTCTCCAGGGAGCGAAAAACAAAAAGATCAAAAAAGGTTGTTTTTAGAACAGTTTTGTCTTCTGAGTGAACCGATAAAATGTTTAAAATTAAAAAAATAAAAAATGCCGCATAAATTAAAAAGCCTCAATTTTTTCGTGAACGACGAAATCGGACCTTATAAACTAAATAAAGAGCAAAAACAAAATATTTTTTATTTGATTTTGTCGGTTCACTTAGAGCGTATTTAATTTTAAAAAAATAATAAAACAAGATTGGATAAGTAAGAAAAATACAAAATTTTTATAAAACTCGATTATATTATTCAACATAGTTGCCTTCGAGAGCGATACAACGAGTATAGCGATTTTCCAACTTTTCGATACCACTTTTATAGTACGATTTCTTTTTCTTGTCAAAATAGCAATCAGTTTCAGCGATTACTTCGTAATTGGACTTGATTTTCTTTCCAGCAAGCATTCTCTTGAGATCTGAAAACGGATAAATGTCGCTAGGGGCTAAATTCGGAGAATACGGTAGGTGGGTAAGCAATTCGAAGCCCAATTCATTCAATTTTGATATCGATTTGTGATACGGTGCATTGTCTTGGTGAATCAACACTTTTTTCTTTTGCAAATGTGGCCGTTTCTTGGCGATTTCAGCCTTCAATCGATCCAAAAATGCACAGTAATAGTCGCTGTTGGTGGTGGTTCCTTTTTGGAGACAGTCCATCAATATTATTCCTTTCGCATCCCAAAATACAGACACCATCACCTTACAAGCCGACTGTTGGGTCTTTGCTCGCTTTGGATTCTGTTCGTCGACTGCTGTCCACTCAGCTAGCTGACTGTCTTTTGGATTCTGGTGTGTAATAGTGAAGCCATGTTTCATCTATTGTCACATATCGACGATAGAATTCGATTTTATTGCGGTTTAACAGCGCCAATCACTCCTCTGAAGCATCAATTCGTTGTTGTTTTTTGACGACTGTGAGTTCACGTGGCACCCACTTTGCACAGAGCTTTCGTATACCCAAATGTTCGTGTAAAATGGTAAAAACACTACCATCTGATATCTTTACAATGTCAGCTAGCTCGTGCATCTTCAATTTGCGATCGTTCATAACCAATTTGTGGATTTTTTTTATGTTTTGTGGAATAACAGTCCACTGCGCTCTGCACCATTTGTGCTGGCACGACCACGTTTAATTTCAGCAATCCACTTTTCTACCATTTGTCTCGATGGAGCAGAGTCCGGATAATGTTTATGAAACCATTGTTCGGTTTCCACTGTATTTTTTTTTCACCAAAAAGCAATGCTTTATCAAAACTCGAAATTTACTTTTTCCATTTTTTTTTTTTTTCAATAACAATAGTTGCACACAAAATGCTATAACTCACGAATCAATTGTCAGATTGTTGTCAAATTTTTATACGTATCGTTTAAAAGTTGGTACTAAATAAAAATCATATGGAAAAAATCTAGTAACGCCACCTATGTGTCATCCTATGGACTTTTTGAACGTACTGTTAATCGGACGAATGCTTTTAGAATTAGAGCGCAAGCCGTTTCAAAAAATGTCATTTCGAGAAAAATTCGTTTACTGTTTTATTTTGTATATCGAAAACGGAAATCAACGACATGTAAGACACGAGGAACAATATTTTTTTTATATAAAAAATTCTATTGCTTCTCGTTGGTTTGCGTTTTCGATATACAAAATGAGGCGGTAAGGTTTTTAGTAATCTTATGTAGATAATTTTTTTAAAAGAAAATGTACATCGGGTGAGTTTGGCTAAAAAATCCGGTTTAATCAATAAAAAATTTTAATTAGTGGCAATAATGCATAAGCTTTATTGTTTTCGTTGTTGGATGGTAGGGGGAAATATTTGGTGCAAGGAATTGGTTGACGATGTTGATTTAAAACCAATTTTCCAATATTCTTTAAACAATCCGTTTTAAATAGGAATATAGGAATAACCATTTGTTAGACCTTATATTTCTTGATGATAGTAATATTGTTTCAGTTTCTAGGTACGATCCGCTTGTGTATCCTGAGGATTCACACCATCCGACTCTAGAAATCGCAGAGTAAACCGTATTTATAATCCAGAAAAAATCCAGAGTAAACCGTATTTTCAAAGAACAAATTATGTAATCTTAAGAAATAATTTGTCAAGTCTCAACTGGTCATCTGTACTTAATATCAATACTACAAGAATATTGCCACAAACACTTGATTCTGCTGTCTTTGCCTTTAACAAAACTCTCAATAATTGCTTTTTAACTTCAGTTACACAAAGAAAAGCCTCTTTGATATCTGGTCCGGCATGGTATACCAACGAACTGAGAAATCTGAGAAATCTAAAATCAATCAATATTTAACTAAAGTAAAATTAAATATCAAGTTTGATGCAAAATCTTTTTGGAACTTTGTTAATACTAAACGGAAAATAAATTCCTTTCCATCTTTTATGAAACATTTTAGTCGGATGTTGATATTACTATATGTAAACTTTTTGCAGATTTCTTTAAGACCACTTATTCATCCGCTTCTTACGATTGTCTTAGTTATCCTTTAAATGTGCAACCTGGTGATATTTGCTCCCCAATAATTAATGTTAACACTGCTTCAACCTTCTTAAAAAATCTTAAAGCATCTTATAAAAGCGGTCCTGACAACATACCTTCATGTATATTGAATTATTGCTATGAAGAAATAGTAATTCCAAAATTACTTTGCTTTTTTTTTTTTTTTTTATAATTCGGGCCAATTTCAATATTTATTTTAGATAATTAAGAGGTTTTTGGCCAATGCTTTACTATTGCAATTTTTATTAAAAACAAAAATTCAATTTTATCTCCCAACGTTTCGTCAATTTTTTGTTGACATCTTCAGGGGAATTTTTTTATATTTATTTCTAGAAAACACAATAATTTTTGGTTTAAACAAACATTTAAACAATTGAAAATTTACATTAACTTACTGTATAACATTATATAAACACAAAACATTTTTTAGAAATAAACATTAAACGTTAAAAATTAACACAAAAAATTAAAACTCTTAAGCATCTAATTGTCCAGTGCAACTGCATAGTTATTGTTTATATTGCCAGTATCTTCTTTAAAGTTAACAGCTCTGTCGCCTTTTTGCTGTATTCGTAATCTTTCCAGTGTCAATCTTTTGTTTGTTTTGTTTTCTACGTCTAATATTTTAACAGCATCAATATCAGCTGTGTGGCCTGTCGTCAATATATGTTGTGCTAACGCTGTTGTTGTTTTTTTGTTTCGTATGTTCAGCTTGTGTTCTGTCATTCTTGTTTTTAGCGCTCTTTTTGTTGTTCCAATGTATATTTTGTTACAATTTTCGTGCTCTGCGCCTTTGCATTGTATTCCATACACGACATTGCTCTTTTCTTCGTTCCCCTGTAGGAAAATCAACTAATTAAAAAGTAGTTGATAAAGTAGTTTTTTGTCAACCACAACTAGTTGAAATTTTGACTTTTTTCCATAGAACGAACTAACATATTTTGTATGGTGATGTCCGCTAAATAAGTCAATTGACTTTCGTCTGCATATATTTTCAACTACTTGTTAAATTAGTTATATTTAAATTATTTTTTAAATTACTTTAAAATAACCAATTGAAAACTATTACTGATGGTCTAAAGTTAATAATATTTGATGAAATAACATGGTTAAATATATATAAACTTGTAATCTAATAAAAATTTGCAATTAAATTATGTCAAAATCAGAGTAGTTCCCGCCTTAATATAATTCAAAGTAGTTTATCAATCACTTGTTTTTGAGTAGTATTTCAATTACTTCATATATAACGAATAAAAACTATTTAGAATTGCAGTGGATGCCGCCTTAATATAATTCAAAGTAGTTCATGTACAAGTTTATTTTAAGCTAGTTTTTTAATTAGTTGTTTTTAAAAACAAGTTAGTTTGTTTCTATAGGGTCTCTAATCTTGTTTTTGATTTCGTGAATATTCGGTTTAAAGTCGCGTTCGATCTGTATGCAAATATTGTGTTGTCCGTTCTTATTATTGTCCGTATGTGTGTGTTAGGGAACAGGGGGCGAACCTTCACATGGCAACGTGTCTGACCGCCTCAACCTGGCGAGGCCAGCATTATCCATGTCGAAATCGTCTCAAGTCGACTCAAACCTCCAAGTGGTGTTCCCTGGGCAACGGCAAACTGGCATCCGTCAGTTTGACGGCTAATTTGAGCGGCGGGTCACTCCATAGACCTTAAACATGGAATGTGCGCAGGGTTTGGGTCCCGCCACATTACTACTGCCCAATGAAAACTAAACCAGCCTCGGATAAGAACCCCAATTACGTTGACGACCACCGCAAACGAAAAACGGACAATGATTTACGGATATGCACCTGGAATGTCCGGACCCTTTATAGGGAAGGTGCCATTATCCAACTGGCGGAAGCCCTCAAAACAATACAATCTGACATCACCGCCATCCAGGAAATGCGATGGAAAGGGCAAGGCTGCTCTAAACAAGCACACTGCGATATCTACTACAGCTGCCATGCGGAGAAGCGCGAATTCGGATGTGGATTCGTCGTTAGCCGGAAACTACGCCACCTTGTTTCCCGGTTCACACCTGTGAACGAAAGATTGGCCACGATCCGCATCAAGGCAAAATTTTTCTACATAAGCCTTATTTGCGCGCACGCCCCGACGGAGGAAAAGGACGAAGCCGTCAAGGACGCTTTCTACGCTAGTCTTGAGGACGTATATGACCACCTTCCGGTCCATGACGTGAAAATAGTCCTCGGCGATTTTAATGCGAAAGTCGGAAGGGAAGGCATCTTTGGCCCCACTGTCGGTCAGTTCAGTCTTCACGAGACCTCCACAAACAACGGTCTAAGACTGATCGACTTCGCCGCGGCACGAAACATGGTAGTTAGTAGCACCAGATTTAAGCACCTCGACATCCATAAGGCCACCTGGCTGTCCCCGGATCAAAAAACGCGAAACCAAATTGATCATGTTGTAATCGCCGGAAGGCATGCCTCTAGTGTTCTAGATGTGCGTACATTTCGGGGGGTCAACATTGACTCCGACCATTATCTTGTTGCAGCCAAGATCCGCATGCGATTATGCAATGCGAAGAACATACGCACAGGAATGCAACGAAAGCTAGATGTCGCTAAGCTGCAATTACAACGGACTGCCGAAGCCTACTCCGCTCAACTCTCGGTTAAGCTCAACCAACCAACCTCTAGACCCGACGACGCCGGCGGACTTTGGGCGCATATATCCCACTCCATGCGCGCTGCCGCTGAAGAAGTCATTGGTTTCCGGCGCCCGCAACCTCGGAACCAATGGTATGATCAGGAGTGTCGCATTGCGACTGCAGTAAAAAACGCCGCTTATAGAGAAACGCTGCAGTCAGCTGCAACGCGAGCCGTGCGAGAAAACTACCGCGAAAAGAGGAAGGAAGAGAGGCGCCTTTTCAGACGCAAGAAAAGAGAGCAGGAAAAGCGTGAGCGTGAGGAACTAGAGGTATACCAGGGCAAGAAGGATGCACGAAAATTCTATCAACAGGTTAAGCGTCTAACCCAAGGTTTCAAGCCCGGAGCATCCACTTGTAGAGACGAAAATGGAGATCTGAATACGGATACACAGTGTGTGCTTAGATTGTGGAGACAGCACTTCTCCAATTTACTTAATGGCGACGATTCCACCAATGCCGCCCATCGAGAGCACAGTGCAGTGCCACCAATCGACGATGACGGAGTGGAAGTATCACCACCTAGCCATGAAGAGGTTCGAGTTGCTATCCAACGACTCAAAAACAATAAAGCAGCGGGTGCTGACGGCCTGTCAGCTGAATTGTTTAAAACCGGCGGCGATGAATTGATAAGGCGCATGCATCAGCTCATCAGCAAAATATGGCTAGCAGAAAGCATGCCCGACGATTGGAACCTCAGTGTACTGTGCCCTATACTTAAGAAAGGAGACCCTACAATCTGCGCAAGTTATAGAGGTATCAGTCTTATTTCCATCGCATATAAGGTTCTCTCAAGCGTACTGTGTGAAAGATTAAAGCCAATTACAAAAACACTGATTGGACCTTATCAGTGTGGCTTTCGACCTGGTAAGTCTACCATAGACCAGATTTTCACGCTACGACAAATCCTGGAGAAAACCCACGAAAATCAAATTGACACACACCATCTCTTTGTCGACTTTAAAGCTGCGTTCGATAGCCCGAGAAGGGATTGCCTATACGCAACAATGTCTGAGTTCGGTATACCTGCAAAGTTGATTAGACTTTGCAGAATGACGTTGAGCAACACAAGCAGCTCCGTCAAGGTAGGAAATGACCTCTCCGAAACCTTCAATACCGAAAGAGGTTTCAGGCAAGGCGATCCACTGTCTTGCGATCTCTTCAACATTATCATGGAGGGGATCGTACGAAAGGCCGGTGTGCATCGTAATGGCACCATTTTCTATAAAGGTGTCCAGCTCCTTGCTTACGCTGATGATATTGATATTGTTGGCAGAACCAAGAGAGATGTTACCGCTGCTTTCGCCGCTATCGAAAAGGAATCAGCCAAAGTGGGTTTGACGATAAATGAGGGTAAAACAAAGTATATGCTGTCTACAAACAAGGGAGCTCGGCGTTTAGACTCCCACGTTTCATCCGGCAGCTATAACTTTGAAGTAGTCAAGGAGTTTGTATACCTTGGCACCGCCATTAATACTAACAACGAAATCAGCCTGGAGATAAAGCGAAGAACAATAATTGCTAATAGGTGCTACTACGGGCTCAGTAAGCAACTAAGTTCCAGAGCCCTCTCTCGATCGACAAAACTAACACTCTACAAGACGCTCGTTCTACCTGTGCTGCTTTATGGCGCTGAGGCATGGGTAGTTTCGCAAACTGACGCAGCCGCTCTGGGGGTGTTCGAGAGAAAAGTTCTTCGCAAAATCTTCGGTCCTGTTCGAGTCGGCGATGACTATCGCATCCGAATGAACCACGAGCTGTATGAGCTCTACGGAGACATTGACGTAGTTCGGCGTATAACTGTGCAGCGACTACGCTGGCTGGGTCATGTCCATCGTATGGACGACGAAGCTCCAGCGAAAAAGGTGCTCGAAGCGAGGGTCGCTGGTCAACGACGACGAGGGAGACCATGCCTCCGATGGATGGACCAGGCTGAGGAAGCCCTAACCGCACTTGGTGTATCCGATTGGAGAAGGCGCGCGCAAAGCAGAGGCGCCTGGCGAGAGCTGATGAGGTCGGTCGAAATCCGGACACGGGTTGTCACGGCCACCTAAGTAAGTAAGTAATGTGTGTGTTACTTGTAAGTTTTGGTATGTATGTGATGGCGTGGTACTTTTTGTTAACTTGTTGAGTATTGCCAGATTGAGTTTTGTGTTCTCTTGTTTGCGGGTTTTGTTTGTTTTTTAAAATTCTTGAATTAATAAGAGAATTAATTAAATGGTTAGTAATTGTCATTGGGTAGTCATTGTTTTTTAATATTGTTTTTATTTTTTTAACATTTTTATCCAAAAATTATGTGTCAGTTAAAGTAAATACCTTATTTATTATGTTCGTTACAGTGCTGATTTTTTGTTGCATAGGTTGCGTTGAGTGGAAATTTATGAGTCTACCTGAAGAAGTCGGTTTTGTGAACCATTCAAAAATTATTTCGTTATTTTTTCTATATAATTTAACGTCCAAGTATGCGATATTTCCGTTCTGTTCCATTTCAGAAGTAAATTGTATGTTTTTGTGGTAGTTGTTCAGTGTTTTTAGAATAACGTCCAGGTCTTTTTTGTTTACTATAGCAAAAATGTCGTCTACATATTTACATATAAATGATATGTTTATGTCCATATTTTTCAGGTTTTCAATAGCGTCGTCTAGTAAGTTGTCCAAAATAATGTCAGCTATTGTTGGTGCTAAGGGATTGCCCATAGGCATACCATAAATTTGATGGTAAACTAAGTTGTCAAATATAAGGTAATTGTTGTCTTTTAGGCAAAATTCTAATATATTTAGAAAATATTGTCGTGGTATCATTGTTGTATTTTTGATGATGTCCCACTGGTTCATTATATTCTTTATAGCTAAATGTGTCGGAATGTTAGTAAATAAAGATACCACATCAAATGATACTATTATGTTATCCTCTGTAAATTTAAAGCTTCTTAGTATTGCTAAGCTTCTTAGTATTCTTAGTAGCTTCTTAGTATTGGCAATAATGCATAAACTTTATTGTTTTTGTTGTTGGATGGTAGGGGGAAATATTTGGTGCAAGGAATTGGTTGACGATGTTGATTTAAAACCAATTTTCCAATATTCTTTAAACAATCCGTTTTAAATAGGAATATAGGAACATATACATTTGGAGTCGTGCTTAACATAATTTATCAATTGGCAACACTTGAGATATTTGGTATTGTTTTCATGGCTCTGGGGGGTCCCGGACCAGCGTATCACCCGTATCTACGCCACTGGCACCACTGAACTGGTAGCAATTCATAAGAACGCAGAGTTAATATGAAACAAGTAATTCACGATTGAGGTGTATAGTGTCACCTGGAACAAAAAATGCAAACGTTTTTACGGTTTGCCAACCTAAATCTTACCGTATACCATTGAATAAATATAATATAAAGGGTGGTTAAATTTTAAGGGCCGATGGTTAAATTTTAAGGGCCGAATTTTAAGGACCGATGTGAACCACACCAAAACGTCAAGTTTTTTCTGCATTTCATTTGACATTTCTCAACTTTAGACTTACTCAATTTGAACCATGGAAAGATATACAATCGAGTAACGCGTTAAAGTTATTCAGGCTTATTATGAAAATGCGCGTTCAAATCAAAATGCTTATCGTGCACTTCGTGATTTTTTCGGTCAATTTAATCGTCCAAATATGCGTACAATCGGAAAAATCGTCCAAAAATTTGAGGAAACCGGGTCTGTAGGAGATGTGAAATCACCAGTGCATGCTCGCACAGCTCGTACTGCAGAAAATATTACTGCTGTTCGCGATAGTGTGGCTGAAGAGCCGTCCACTTCAACTCGTCGTCGTGCCCAACAATTGCACCTCTCACGCTCGTCGTTGATGAACATTATGCATAAAGACTTGCATTTACACGCTTACAAGGTGCAATTGACTCAAGAACTAAAGCCTCTTGGCTCTTTTGCGCGACAAATTCAATGGCCGTGTTATCTCACGTCGTGGCGATGTCAATTGGCCGCCAAGATCATGTGATTTGACATTGTTGGACTTCTTTCTTTGGGGTTATTTGAAAGAAAAGGTGTACGTCGATAAGCCAGCAACAATTCAAGAGCTAAAGGATATGATAATTCGGCACATTAACGGCATTGAACCGCACTTATGCCTCAGCGTCATCAAAAATTTGGACCATCGGATGGAGGTGTGCCGCCGAGGTCGCGGCGGCCATTTGGCCGATATTTTGTTCCATACATAATTGAACCCTACCAGTATTATCATTATAAAAAGAATGACAGTAATTTCCTAAATAACTTCAGTTTTATTCAAAATCAACATTGGCCCTTAAAATTTAACCATCTTTTAGAATGGACACCGCGAACATTCGCCACTACGCCATCCATATGTCGCTGTAATCGTTTTGCATATTAGCAAAGATTTTCACTTGGTCTGTGCACACAACTAAGACACAGCTAACTAATCCTTAATTGATCCCAAAACATACAGAAATAAAACCCTACCTTGTTCAAGGTCAGTAGCTTCTGCTCTGCTGACAAGTGGTGTTTTCGTTTGTGTTATTTGATTTTTATGCATATGAATTTAATAGAATTGAGTTTTTAGGCTACAAATAATTCTGCAGTTTATTAAAAAGGCATTTATAATTAATGTTATCGTGTTTATTTAAAATATTTATATATATAAAAACTCTTATAAATATATTGTAAACAACGTTTTCTATACAATAAAAAAAAATCAATCAAAATGAAGACACACCATTGAAAAAGAAGCAAATATTTTTATATTTTAAAATTTTGCCAAATGCATTCTTCAAATTTTTAGTAAACGTTTTAAAAAAGAAAGTTGTCAATAATTGTTTTGGAGTTTAGGGTGTCAATAATTAACCTCATACCTTGATTTAATTTGTTAAATTTGTTGTTTAAATTTTTTTAATTTTCTTTTTGAAGATTTTACTTTCGAGTTTATAATTTTGATTTTGGCGCGTATAAGAACACGCAGTGTATGTAAAATCATATAAGATTCATGCTCTGCATTAGAACAAGATATAGCTATTTTCAATTTTGATTTGCAAATATTTTTCAAAACTAATTTGTAAATTTATTCGACCTCTTTTCATAAGTTTTTGTGTTATTATTATAACTCTAATAATTTTTCAATTATTAATTAAGAGTTATATTTTCGAGCTCAAGGTCTATGTTGTTTTCTGAAGAAAACAACCAACAACAACAACAATACCCTTTATATAGAGTGGCAATCATACAGCAGACTAGACAGCTGTTTCGTTGGCCGCTACACCAACTCATCAGTAGCCTTTATATGATAGCGATGATAAACTTAGCCGTTCATGTCTATTTGTTTTCGTCAATGTTAGAGAAAATTACTCTGAATTACATTGTACACACAAATGATACGAAAAGCAGCTAAAGTTCTTCGAATTTCCAGATTCACACTTATTCGGTGTAAGCTCTTTCTTCGAAGATATATCAAAGCTTTTTACCACTCACAGGCATGTTGTAATTTTAGTTGTTGTTCTTCTATTATTCACTGTCCGTCTTAGTTGCAGCAACCTGCTGCTATTAAACTATGACGTCATGAAATATTTTGTTTGAAAACTAAGATTTTTATTTTATTGTGTGTAAACACACAAATTAATCATAATTTTGTTTTTCAACGGCCGTGCTCTGCCAGAGAATTAATTTGTAAATTTATTCGACCTCTTTTCATAAGTTTTTGTGTTATTATTATAACTCTAATAATTTTTCAATTATTAATTAAGAGTTATATTTTCGAGCTCAAGGTCTATGTTGTTTTCTGAAGAAAACAACCAACAACAACAACAATACCCTTTATATAGAGTGGCAATCATACAGCAGACTAGACAGCTGTTTCGTTGGCCGCTACACGTGAGTGGTAAAAAGCTTTGATATATCTTCGAAGAAAGAGCTTACACCGAATAAGTGTGAATCTGGAAATTCGAAGAACTTTAGCTGCTTTTCGTATCATTTGTGTGTACAATGTAATTCAGAGTAATTTTCTCTAACATTGACGAAAACAAATAGACATGAACGGCTAAGTTTATCATCGCTATCATATAAAGGCTACTGATGAGTTGGTGTAGCGGCCAACGAAACAGCTGTCTAGTCTGCTGTATGATTGCCACTCTATATAAAGGGTATTGTTGTTGTTGTTGGTTGTTTTCTTCAGAAAACAACATAGACCTTGAGCTCGAAAATATAACTCTTAATTAATAATTGAAAAACTATTAGAGTAATAATAATAACACAAAAACTTATGAAAAGGTCGAATAAATTTACAAATTAATTCTCTGGCAGAGCACGGCCGTTGAAAAACAAAATTATGATTAATTTGTGTGTTTACACACAATAAAATAAAAATCTTAGTTTTCAAACAATATATTTCATGACGTCATAGTTTAATAGCAGCAGGTTGCTGCAACTAAGACGGACAGTGAATAATAGAAGAACAACAACTAAAATTCCAACATGCCTGTGAGTGGTAAAAAGCTTTGATATATCTTCGAAGAAAGAGCTTACACCGAATAAGTGTGAATCTGGAAATTCGAAGAACTTTAGCTGCTTTTCGTATCATTTGTGTGTACAATGTAATTCAGAGTAATTTTCTCTAACATTGACGAAAACAAATAGACATGAACGGCTAAGTTTATCATCGCTATCATATAAAGGCTACTGATGAGTTGGTGTAGCGGCCAACGAAACAGCTGTCTAGTCTGCTGTATGATTGCCACTCTATATAAAGGGTATTGTTGTTGTTGTTGGTTGTTTTCTTCAGAAAACAACATAGACCTTGAGCTCGAAAATATAACTCTTAATTAATAATTGAAAAATTATTAGAGTTATAATAATAACACAAAAATTTTTCAAAACTGTTAAAATGTTTTCTTTGAAACAATGACAATCAAAATTTTTTTCGAAAATATTTATAATGGTTTGTATTAAGTCTGAGAACTGCAGAGATGTTATTGTCAAACCACCATGAGGAGTTCCTTCGTATTCACGGACTTCAATTAGTCTTGATGCGCTTGAATATGTTTTAGGGCTTGGATCATACTTAAATGACTTTCATGCTATGCATTGGTACTTTTTCCAAATAGTTTGTGCAATATATGCGGAAAGTAGTTTATTGACATGTCCTTGATATTTGGAACAACATCTGATGGTGCTTCCAAATCGGAATCGTCAAATTCACAAATATTGCAAAATTCTTCATCAAATTATGTATCAAATGGGGTGAAATCTTCGATATTGAAATCATATGTATATAAGTAAAAGAAGTTGCTATAAGTTAAGATTGCCGTTGGGAGAATCTATCTATAATCTAGTATAGTCGGAATAAAACATTGTTTTTATGTAAGGGGCTGTTCATAAATTACGTAACAGTTTTATGGAGGGAGGGGGAGAGAGAAAGACGGTCGTGCGTTACGTCACAAACAAATTGTTAAACTCAGTTTATAAAAATTTTAAATTTCATTAAAATTTATTTTATGATCAAGACTAAAGAGCTGCACAAAACATTCCATTTGAGACACTTCACTACTGTACAGTACTTCAGTGCACTGAATTTCACTGTAGCGTTGACATCGCATGCACTAGTTCTATGTTACAGCTCAGCAACGATACAAGCACTTCATCAGTTGAAATGCTTTTCGCTACAGTAACATACAGTGCTTATGTTATGATGCAGAGCAGAATATCAAAACATAAAGCGACACTACACTGAAGTAACAGTAAATCATAGCAAGCATAGCGAGTGCTTACTTCAGTGTCGATCTTTGTAAAATTTGTCTATTTGTAATAATTTTGTTTGTGTTCAAATATTTTAAATCTTTTTTGTTAGGAATCTATGAATGAAACTTAATAAAAACAAAACTTTTACCGAAGGAGCACATAATGTACTCGAATTGTGCTGAACAGATTATAACACGGCAAAAAAAAAAAAGTGATAGTGCAGTAGGTTCTACTTCAGTTTTGGTCTACTTCAGTTTTGATCTATGGTTCTGATGCTAAGCGGGGGAAGGGCGGCGGTCCAAAAATTGGCCAAAAATATGTGACGTAATTTATGAACATTCCCTAATTGAAGGTTAAATTAAAATATAATCTTTTTTTATGAGAAAAGTGCAGAGGACATATTGGACGTAATCAAGTAGCATGCAGCGTGTTCAAGCTGTATGCAACGTGTTAAAGATATATGCAATAATGTGCAGAATATATGAAATATGAAGAATATGTGACATTTATGCAATTGCATAAAAATCCAGATTCTTGTGATCACCATCAATAACGGCCTCAGGCGAATTAAAAGCAACTCAGCTATTGATTGAGATGCATTCCACACATATAGTTCCATGCACAATCAAAATCGGGGATTACAGTGTGATCGGGATTAAAAATTTATCAAACAAAACAAAAAGAATTCATTTGAAGAACAAAATCGTTAAAGCAATAGGGTATACCCTATGTTTAGTATATGGCTATTGCACGGTGCAAGAATAGGAAAGATGCAATTGGGAATGTTGTGCAATTGGAAATTTGTACGGATTGCGTATTTCCTATTCTTGCATCGTGCAATGGCATATACTAGGCATAGAAAATACCCCTAATGTTTCTCGAAAGCATGATTTTTTACTTAGACTTTTATTGGTAAATTCTCACCCTTTACAATCGGAACAATATTAGGAGTAGGGTCATCGTATTGGTTAACTTCTTCCAATGCAAAATCATCTGGATCAATAAATTCTGAAATTGATACATGCATAAAAAATACTTGACAGTAAAAACAAGGTGACAGTAACACTTACTGTCTACATCTGCCATATTTAATGTATGACGATGTATCAGGAGCAATTATGTTTTTATTATCTGTCAATTTAGATGAAAAGCTGTTTAACGAGTTTTTAATCCAAATCTCACGTCTTTCATCTTGTGACATAATAAATCTAGGAATGCCATTGCTTTCCTCACTTAATTCAATATAAAGTTTTTCAAATTATTTAAAATAAATAACTATTACACGCAACCTATGCATATAAAAAAGCAAACAACGTTATCAATGATCTAGTAATTGCCAATAGAAAGCAAAAAATAGCCATGGAAAGTAACTGTTCAATCAGAAAAGAACAATTCCAAACAACAAAGCGAGTGAGAAAAAAACAGGGAAATTTTTTACATATATAATAATTTGGGTTATAGAATTGCATAATTATGTGCAGTGCAATTATCTACCACTAAGCTGTAATGTCGCTTCAACGTCGGCAGTGTCGCCTTCTATTTGTAATTATTCAATGCGTATGCATTTAGCAAATTTTAGGGGTAAACAAATTGTAAATATCGCTTACAGGCGCATGTTGCTGTAAATATTACGGTTTTGTCCGTAACAAAACGAAAAATTCATGTGAGTTTCATAAGTTCTTATGTTCTCATTTTTCCGTGTGGGTATGTTGGATGTATGTTTACATATTCGTTTTCAGGGTATCTTTCTGTATGTGAAAATAAATTGTTTTTATTGTTTTGTTTTTATCGTTAACGATATTTGGTTTTTACAATCAAGTTAAAATAATTTTTTTATTATTTTACAGAACTTTGAAAGACGTTCAGAGCGCAGTGTGAGAGAAACCAATAATTTTGAAGAAGACGATGAATCTGATTCCGACGCAGACGATTTTATAGTTGATGATGAAGGACGTCCAATAGCAGAAAAAAAAAAGAAAAGACGCCCTATTTTTACAGATGCGTAAGTTCATCGTGCTATGTTTACTTACAAAAATTGTGTTTACTATAATACACTAAAATCATTCGGATCTAGACGTGTTTGAAATATTGGCTTGTTAAAAAAGTCAGCTTGGTTTTTTATTAACAGTTTAGGCTCATTTATTTTATAAGTCATATAAAAATTAATCAATTACATATTCGTTTGTCCAAACGCCCTCTTTCATCTCTGTGATAGCTTAATTTTTCCGCGCAGGTAGAAGTCTACACTTTTCTCTGCAAAGAAACTCAAGGTGCTGTTTGATAAGACCCTCATTATCAATCGTTTACCATATCAGTGAGTTTTGCAGGGAGCGAACAGGGAGGGCGCAAGGTCTGGACTATATGATGGATGGGGAAAAAACATCCCATCTGAGCTCTAGCAATTTTTGGCGAGTCGTGGGTTTTGTGGTGGAAGACCACATCCTTCTGATTGACCAGCTGAAGACGTTTCTGTTAGATGGTATTGAAGTTTAGAAAAGGAAAAAAGCAATTCACGAAATATAAATAGTTTTATTTAATAAAAGAAATTAAAAAGAACTTATCTTTATAAGACTTCTACTGCAACTAACTACGGACAACTTAACTTCGCGGATAGTTGTGTATGAAACATAACAAAAGACAAAAAGGGAATAAAAATGTTAGAGTGTGCCAGAGGTTTTTTAATATGGAACATATTTAGCTTACTTAAACGATGCAATTTGAACACTTCTTCTTAAGCTAATATGTGCATTAGAGTGGGTCGGCATCCATAAAAAAAAAAAAAATCTAAAAAACTACCATTTCAAAGCTGACCTCGAATTGATTCTATACGGATAAACATCCGAAATAGACCACCGGAAAAACATACGAAATGGGTATTTTTTTCTATAACTTAAGCATAACATATCCGATCTTCAAAAATAATATGTAGCTTAAAAGTACTTACCAAGTACTAAGTATATGCCTTGTATGTTTATGGTGAACAGGATTTAATGAAATATGCTGTGCACTAATGTTATTGCCACATATAACCATTGGCTCTTTCTCCTTACCACCTTAGATTGTAGATAATACAACTGCAATTTTTTATCTGTGGAAATATATTTAAATTCAATTTCGTTACTTGCTTAATGCAACAACACTCTGCTTTGTTGAAGGCCAGGAAAATGCTCTGCCTCCTAAAAAGTGAGCGTAGCCAGAATATGATTTTCCATACAGTTGCTCATTTGCCCAATTAGGGAAACTTCACATATATGATAAAAAATGGGCGTAATTGGTTTACTGCCACGCCTACCTCTCGAACATCCAAAATTTATATATATGGATATCTTACGAACTATATAAAGTGTATTGTTGAAATTTGGACCAAGACACAAGTAGTCACTACCAAGTGTCATGCAGAAAATTTTAGAAATTGGACGACTGGGCGTAGTACCTTCCACATAAAAAATATAAAATAATGTGTTTTTATTTTAGCCATGGAAGAATAAAGGAAGGTAGATGCATTTCGCACTGTGCTCTCTCTCTCATAGCCAAAATTGTCAAAACCAATACAAATCACTTTCTTGTTTATGTTTTTCCAATCAAAGTTTTCTCATCGCTTTCATATTTGTATGAGCTGACAAATTTGTTTTGACAGTTGTGGCAGTCTGCCTCTCCAAAATGCAAATACCTTCTCTTATTTTACCATGATTTTAGCAAATGGCGTCGTTTTTCTTTGATCAAAACATACAAATTTTCACGTCTATTTTTTATAGATGTCTAATATTAAAAATTGTATATAAAATATTGAAACTTTGTGCATATTTCAGAAATCAATTAAACATTTATAAGAACAATCTATATATATAAAAATGGATGGATGTGTGTGGGTAGGTGTGTGTGTGTGTATATCACGTATAGACTCCAAAACCACCGAATCAATCTTAATGAATTTTTAATTGAAACTGAAGAAACATTTTGAAAGTACACTCAGTTCTGTTTTTACACGGTAGATACGTTCCCAAAGATTTCGTGCAAAAAAAAAATTGTTTAAAAAAATGCATTGCACTTATGGAAAAGTAGAAGATTGGTTTCAAATTTAACAAATCTGTAGAAATAATACAATAAACCATTTTTAAACTCATATTGGAGCGTTATAGCTAATATTTGCGTATATTTTTATTTCATAAACTAAAAGAATGCAAAAAAACAATTTCATAAACTTATAAAAGAATGCAAAAAAACAAACAATTTCAGAAACTTAGAAAAAAATGCAAAAAACAATATAGTACACATACAATACAATAGGAACGACTGTTGACATGCATGTTTACACGCGGCAACACGGGAGTATAATAAAAATTAAAAATTTTATAGCAGTGAAAACTGTTAGTACTAAAATTGTTATTTTCAGAATTTGGGTCAATCGGGTTAAATCAAAATAAAGCGTGTAAAAACAAAATTAAGATTTATTTTTAATTCGTTTTAAATCAAAATTTTCTACAAAAAAGTCGTGTAAAAACAGAACTGAGTGTATTCCTGTGATGTTTGGTCTTGATTGGACAAGGAAGCGTTGTACCTCCTATATAACCCAAATTGGCTCTGTCGCCCACAAACAAAAAAAAAATGCTATTAGACGGTTTTAATCGTATAAAAATAAAATTTGGTAACTTTGTTCAGATGGTTACTGACTGCGACAATAAAAAAAATGGGCGTGGTCACACTATATCTAGGCCCACTTTTTAGAAATCATTTCAATTCCTGAGATGTTCAATTTTTGATAGTGAATCTTGCTATGCAGGTGCTATGGATCTAAGTGGCAGTCACTTTGCATATAAATGTTGTCACGCCCACTTTTCCTCCCACAAATCAGTGGGAAGACTGGGTATAAAAAAAAGACATCTGCACGAATACATCCGAACACCTCTTCAAAACATTTGCTTGAAACACGTATACTTACACTCTATCATTGTCAACATCCAACTACGAGTGAATACACTACAAAACAAAAGTAAAAGATTCAAATACTGTACTCAAAACCGAAATGTTTTCAGAGTGAAATTTCCTCGCGTACTTGAGCTCGTATACCAAGTACATGTATAAAAGTTATATTAAATAAAAGAATGTGAAAATAATTCCTACAAACCTTAAAAAGAATAAAATTACATTTTTTATACTTCAATACTAAAAGAAAGTGAATAACATAAACTAAAAATAAAGTAGACTTTTTGACATTAGTTTTTACTTGATCTTCATATCTAAAGGGTGGTTAAATTTTAAGGGCCGATGTGGAATGTGAACCACACTTAAACGTCAATTTTTTTCTGCATTTCATTTGACATTTCTCAATTTCAGACTAACTCAATTTGAACCATGGAAAGATACACAATCGAGCAACGCGTTAAAGTTATTCAGGCTTATTATGAAAATGGGTGTTCAAATCAAAATGCATATCGTGCACTTCGTGATTTTTTCGGTCAATTTAATCGTCCAAATGTGCGTACAATCGGAAAAATCGTGCAAAAATTTGAGCAAACCGGGTTTGTAGGAGATGTGAAACACAGTTGTGGCAGTCTGCCTCTCCAAAATGCATATACCTTCTCTTATTTTACCATGATTTTAGCAAATGGCGTCGTCTTGCATGCTCGTACAGCTCGTACTGCAGAAAATATTACTGCTGTTCGCGATAGTGTGGCTGAAGAGCCGTCCACCTCAACTCGTCGTCGTGCCCAACAATTGCACCTCTCACGCTCGTCGTTGATGAACATTATGCATAAAGACTTGCATTTACACGCTTACAAGGTGCAATTGATTCAAGAACTAAAGCCTCTAGACCATTTCAAGCGTCGTCGATGCTCAGAATGGTGGCAAGAAATGGCAACAGTAGATGATCAATTTTCGAAGAAAATCATCTTCAGTGATGAGGCACATTTTCACCTCAGTGGATTCGTCAATAAGCAGAATTGCCGCATTTGGGCGAATGATAATCCAGGAGTGATTGTCGAAAAACCAATGCACCCACAAAGAGTGACTGTTTGGTGCGGTTTATGGGCTGGCGGCACCATCGGACCGTATTTTTTCCAAAATGAGGCCGGTCAGGCAGTTACAGTGAATGGTGTTCGCTATCGTGAGATGATAACGAACTTTTTATGGCCCGAACTGGAAGATATGAATGTGGACGATATGTGGTTTCAACAGGACGGTGTCACTTACCACACAGCTAACGAAACAATGGCACTTTTGCGCGACAAATTCAATGGCCGTGTTATCTCACGTGGTGGCTATATGAATGTGGACGATATGTGGTTTCAACAGGACGGTGTCACTTACCACACAGCTAACGAAACAATGGCACTTTTGCGCGACAAATTCAATGGCCGTGTTATCTCACGTGGTGGCGATGTCAATTGGCCGCCAAGATCATGTGATTTGACACCGTGATTTGACTTCTTTGGGGTTATTTGAAAGAAAAGGTGTACGTCGATAAGCCAGCAACTATTCAAGAGCTAAAGGATGAGATAATTCGGCACATTAATGGCATAGAACTTCACTTATGCCTCAGTGCCATCGAAAATTTGGACCATCGGATGGAGGTGTGCCGCCGAATACTAAATTTTGGTAACTAAGTTCATACGCTCTCGACAGCTTTGCAAAAAATGGACATGGTAGTAGACATGGGTATCTGCGTTGCGTTAATGAATTGAAGCACTTCAATGCGTTGATACACTTGTTTTAATAAAACTAACGCAATAGCGGAGTAATGCAAATGACGCGCTCAAAGCAAAAGTAAAAAATATTTATACAGCGAACAAAAATTGCACATGTACGGCGCATCGAGGATAGAAACGGAAAGTTGAAAGCGAACTTTATTACTCTGTATAAATAAGAACAAGGGGTTACAGTGAATATGCTTGGAGTGCGTTTGACTGTTATTAATGTTTTGCCATTCACAGAATGGTTTTGTCAATTAACTGTTGGATGTGTTCGTGTCCGAAGCAGAAAGAAATTTGGCTCAAACTTTGAACTTGTTTTGCATACCAGGTACGCGTATGTATCTGTTTGATGGCTCGCATCAAATTTTAAACGAAATACAGTTTGGCTGCATGCTTGAAGTTTAATATATCTTCAGTTTTGGTGGATGCTTTGATCTACTCTTCTTTTAGTTATATTTCATATTTATTGCTTATGGATTAAATAATCTTTAATGAATCTAGTAGCTGTAAGATATTTTTAGATCAGATATATTGGTTAAAGATTTTTATTGGATTTCATTTATTTTTTCTAAGTGAACCCAATTTGCGCTTAGCATTCCACCTCAAAATTTACCACACTCGAAAAATTAACTACATAACGCAACGCGTTGGTCCTCACTGCGTGGATTAAATTCTTGTTGATACAGGAATCATAGCATTTCAAACTACGCTATGGCGCAATTGCGTTAACGCATTCCGCTGATACAGCAAACTGCGTTTGAGTTGGTGTATCAGAAAGATGGGAAAGATATAAATGTGCAACAAATTAATCCAATTGTATAATCAGGCAGTCTAAAAAAATATACTTCTCCTCTAAACTCAAAACATCTCTTCCATCCAAGGTTTTATGGAACAATGTCAAAAAACTTGGCATTGGTTGCAATATAAAATCTGATTGTGATATTGAACCTAATGTCCTTAATAATTATTTTTTGTCATGTACGCAAAACCTTAGTAATTTCAACTTGATCACCCCTAGCTATCTTATTGAACAAGAATTTGTATTTTCCGCAGTAAGTGTAAGCGATGTTGGAAGAATCGTTCAAAAAATAAAATCCAATGCAGTTGGTGAAGATGGAATCCATATAAAATTTTTAAAACATATTTTACCATATATTCTCAGTCCACTAACACATTTTATAAACCACTGCTTCACAACATCCCACTTTCCAAGCTCTTGGAAAACTGCAATCGTTTCTCCTATTCCCAAAAAAACTGCACCGAGTGAGCCCAACGACTACAGACCAATAAGTATTTTATCCTGCTTATCAAAAATCTGCGAATCTATCATGGCTAATCAAATATCGAACTACATATCCCATAAGAATCTGTTATCTCCGCTTCAGTCGGGATTTCGCATCGGACATAGCTGTTCTACTGCTATGATAAAGGTCTTGGATGATATAAGATACGCATACGATGACGGGCTAGTAACAATGTTGTGCTTACTTGACTTTTCTAAGGCGTTTGATATGGTTAACCACTCCTTGCTCTGTTTGAAGTTAAAATTTTTGTACGGCTTTTGTGATAGCGCTGTGTCCTTTCTAAATAACTATCTTTCAAATAGAGTACAGAGAGTAAAAGTCGGCGAAAAATTTTCGGAATATGCGTCTGTTTGCAGTGGGGTACCTCAAGGGTCCGTTCTTGGCCCTCTCTTATTTTAAATTTTCATAAATGATATCTTTAGCGTATGCAATAATTCATCCCTGCATGCTTATGCTGATGACATTCAGCTACATCTTTCTCGTAGATATGGGCTCATGGAACACTTGGTATGTAGATTAAACGAGGATCTAAAAAGTGTAGAGCAGTGGGCTACTAGCAATGCGCTTCACCTTAATGCCTCTAAGTCATATGTGTTACCTATCAGTAAAGATAATGTTTGTTTAGAAGATATTCCGGATGTGATTCTAAGTGGCAGAAATCTTAATGTCGTTAGAAAAATCAAAAATCTTGGTTTTCATGTCAATTCCACACTAACCTGCTTTGACCATATCAACAGTGTTGTAGTACGAAAAATGTGTTACATCCTACGTAACCTCAGAGTCTCAGCAGAATTTACACCCGTAGATGTGAGGCGTAAACTAGTCTTTCAACTTATACTACCTATAATAACCTACGCAGAATGTGTTTATAGTAAATTAGACTCCCGATCTCAATTAAAGCTAAGTTTAGCCTTTAATCAAGTCACAAGATATGTCTTTGGACTACGCAGATTTGACCATATTTCCCAATTTAAAAAATGTATTCTTGGATGTGATATAATTAATTATCTTAATGCTAGAAATTGTATCTTCCTGCATAAAATATTAACGGATAAGATGCCTCCATACTTATTTCAGAAAATTCAATTCGGTCACTCAACAAGAAGTCACATACTAACCCTACCCAGCTTTAATTACCTCAATTCCACAAGAATGTTTTTTATTAATGCCACTCGATTGTGGAATTCTCTACCAAGCCATGTTAGAGCTATAAAGGAAACAACAAAATTTAGGCGTTCTGTATTTCAATATTTTTCTAATATCTAAATCTTTGCCAGCTTTTTTCAACTCTACTTTTCCTTTTTCTTTTTTCTGGTATCTTCAAACTTCCTTTATTCTTTTTTTGCTTCTCGCATTTAAATGATAATTTGAGGTTAATCTTATAATTTAAGTTACTATAATTCTTGATATTATCAAAATATGTTATCATAAAAAATATTGTCTCTGTATTATCGCTGCATATTGTACATTAAAAGAACTTAGTTCTTATAGTACTAATAATAAAATAAAATAAATAAAATAAAAAAATAAAAAAAAAAAAAACGCAGCGATTTTTGCTTTTTACCCCCCTTCCCCTCCGTTACTTTTCGTATTACATTTAAAAACCCCTCTCCCCCTATAAAGTAACGTAACATATAAAATAAAAAATATTTGGAATCTCCTTTGATCGAGAACATTCAGGCCTTAATGTCAAAGCCTGTCTTAACAAAAATGACCCAAATTTTTCAGATGCATGCTAAGATGGGGAAGGGATACCAAAAAGTTCTTGTGTCAAGGGAAAAGGTGGTGGCAGAAATCTTTGGAACAAGATTTTTCTCCGGTAAGGATCAGAGAACTGCAAAACTCACTTTTTTACTCAACTCAACTCATTCAACAAAGTTCAGCGTTGAATAAAATCAACACAATACTGGCGAACGCGTCTTTTGTGTCAGTTTGAGTTTGAATTCGTCTGATCGAACTTACATGTTTGAGTGAACGAGTGTTGACGTTGAATAAAATAAAATGATGCTGCTGAAGGCGTCGTTTGTGTGAGCTGATTGACGGATTGAATTCACATTTTTGAGTATTGGCGTTGAAGTGTATACGGATATGTGTTTCGTAAATGAAAAATCAAAGAAATAGTTAAATTTAGTTGTTTGCAGTCAATCCTAATAAAAACTTTACCCTTCTTCTTATAGTTCTCTCTTTCTCTCTCTGCCTGTCTGCACATGAAAAACTCATACGTGTTGGGTTTTGCTTTTTGCGTTTGATTCTTGATGAAAATAATCGTTGTTGAGCCCAAAGAACAAGCATGAAATATGTATCCGAAGACGACCGTTGATTAAAATCACAGAGCTAACACGAAGCATATGGTTTGATTGAATTTAACTCAGCAGCGAGTGTGTGCATTCGAGCAAGTCTGATCGATTGAACGTGAGTTTTGCAGTTCTCTGGTAAGGATAACAGCAACTTGAATCATCGCACTTAAGAATCTGAAATAATATAGAACAACTCATTAATAATTTAAGTTGGAAAAATATGCATCTAAAGTGTCATAGCACAGCCAACCCACGGTGTAATTGAATAACATAACAATTAACCTAACTAATTTTCGTTTTGCTAATTTTTTTTCATTCATTACTACACTGGGTCAAGCGATTTGTATTACATCGCGACTGACACAAACAATGTTAATGCATTGATTTTTGCAAGCGCAGCAAAAATATTTGCAAGCGCAATAATAGTAATTATTTGAAATTGTAAGAATGAAAAAAAGAAAAAGAACTTATTTAATGAAAAGAGATTCTATGGTATTGGAGATTGGATTTGATTGGATTGGAGAAGGCGCGCGCAAAGCAGAGGCGCCTGGCGAGAGCTGATGAGGTCGGTCGAATTCCGGACACGGGTTGTTACGACCAACTAAGTAAGTAAGTAGATTCTATGGTATGTGTAAATATAGGGAGGAGTTTGGAAACCATATGAAATAAAGATACTGGTATTTTTAGTATATATAAGGGAATACAATTTAAATAAAGATCAGAGTTTTCTTTAGCACTGAGCTTGATAAGCTTAAATAAATTTTTTCCTTTATTGTCAACACAAGTACGACGTAAAGCCATTGACAGGAACTGCCATTTAGAACGGCCTAGGGAAAACAATAGTTTACAACTCAACATACACCACACATCGCTTTAAACTACGGACCGTTATCTTTATGAACGTTATTACTACATTTAAGAATTAATCATTATGTTATAGTTTTTATATTTTGCTCAGATATAAAAAATGTTTTCCGATTTTTTAATTTTGTGTTCAGATATCGTTTTAAGTATACTCAAAAATATTTTCCAACACTTAGAACATGATTGGTTTTTTCATTAAAATTTTTAAAATAATTATTATTGTTGGTTCCTGCTTTAAACTAAATATTTAAAAACTATATATTTTATTTGAATTAATGTTTTACCTGGAGTAAATACTGGCTTTTGCGAACGTCATTTGAATACCATACATGGTCTGTCTATTCGACGGAGTTAGAATTCATTACTTTATTGGATATATAATCCGCTATAACATTGTGCCCAATTATTTTCATTTCAGACCATATTTCGTCCAGTATTTCGCCAGCATACTGAAATTTTTTTAGCTCCAACTCTTCGTCAGTAGTTTTCGCGTGGACATCCAGATGATCACCATAGTGGGCATGAGGCAAAATTACACCTGACAGAGCTCTACTGAGGGTAGCCATTCTTCTCTCTACCCTGTTGAAAGCAGATCTGCCAGGTCCATTTGTGAATATAAAAGTGGTGTCCAAATCATGTTAAAAAAAAAACAATGGCATGAAAAATTACTTTCTTATACCGAGGATTCTCATCAGGCCCTCCATCAACTGAAAGCATCAGTTTTACGTTGTCAGTTTGTTGCGAGATGGTCAGGTAATCTGACTTTATACTCTAAATGCATAAGAAGTGGGGCTTGGCATTTCGCAGCCGTTATTCCTAGAGGAACCTTTGCTTTGTCATCCTGCGAAATTATGCATACCTAAAATTTTTTGAGATTAAATACGACTTTTTGTATAAATTTGTTCGAGGAATAAATCTTACGTAGGTCGCAGATCTACTTAAATTAAAGCCCGCAGACTTGAGCTCTTCGTGTACATCATTCAAAGTCGCTTCAGAACGTCGTTTAACATCAGCTGACCCAGAATAAATTGCGATGTCGCTGATTGCTTTAAGCAAAGAAGTCTGATCCGTTTCCAAGCGAGGACGTCTAACTTTATTTCTTACTTTCAAATTTATACCTTCTGAATTTCCTTTTTTAAATTTTCCAATTCCTTTTGCTGTTTTTCTCTGCTCTTTTTTTGCCAAGTAGCTCAGTTTTTTTTTACCAGTAGTTTTTTTACCAGATAATATTTTTTGTCTTTTTTCAGATCTTTCCTTAAATTATTTATTAATTTTTCAGCACCATTCTCAGATAGGCCAGAATCTCGTTTTGTAACAAGGTAGTTCAATTCTGTTTCCGCAACTTTAATTTTTTGTTTCAAAGCTTTTTGTCATGGTTTAGCATGTGAACAAGAAGGTGGTTTTATCGTTAATTTAGAACTAATACTTTCAACAGAAGCCAAACTTAAATTTTGTTTATCTGCATATTTGAATGAAGTTATTATAAACATGTACATTTTTCTCAAATATTAAACTTGTCACATTTTTTAATAATTTTATCGCCAGTTCTTCTATCTTCCGCAGAAGGAATTTCAACTTCTGATACATCTTTTATAAAACTATTTTCTGCCTTGCGCTTAGTCCCAACCTTAATTAATAAAAAATACAAAGAAATGGGTCAAATAAGGAAACTGAGCATTTAGTACATAAAATTTGTAATTGCAAATTAATTGCATATTTTTCATACGTAAATAGCTTCAAAATCTAGCCGACTTTCGAGTTCCTTGATCGATGAGTTCCTTAATTTTTTCCTCTGCAGGATTGTTCTGCTCACGTACAGTAGGATAATAAATTTTTAATTGTGCCCAGTTAATTACACTTTAACTGGACCTTGTTTTTAGTTAATTCACTATTATATCTTTTTTTAAAAGCTAGATATAATCTTTCATATATTAGCGCCATTGTTTTATTTTTTAATTAAATTATACGTAAACTTCCATTAGCTTTATTCTGTGCTGATCAAAAAAGCAAACCTGTGCTGATAAATGCATAAATCTTAAGTAAAATCACAGAAATATTTTAAAAAATGATGCTTTCAAGCAAACACAATGGTAATTAGAAAAAAATTACTGCAACAACGATTGAATTTTAACAGTTACAAATAAATTGAAAACGCACTTAAAACATAGAAATGGATAAAAATAGAGCAGAAAATAGCCAACAAGCGCAGCAGGAATGAAACTTTGTAAACAAGCGAGATAAATAGATAACAAACGCAGAAAACTTAACAAAAAAAAAAAAACACATTGCAAAGAAACAAGTGCAAAAATTCAACAAAGAAAAACAACACGCCAACACTCGTCAATAGTTAACTGTTAATTTAGACGGTCAAACATGAAGATGTACGGATGACAATGTTTTTAAATGATGGGGTATTTTTAATAAGAAATTTTTCGGCATTTTTTTAATTTTAGGTAACGTTACAATATCTGCAACCCCTGCCCCCTCCGTTACTTATCGTAGTGATTCACAAAACCCCTTTCCCCCTCCCGCCTAAATTGGTAACGTAGTTTATGAATGACCCCTTATGGTTACTGCCACAGTTAATAAAAATTAGCATGTCGTGCTTTGTCTACGCCCTTTTTAAATCATTATAGTTTCTGAGCTGTAACGTTTTAAAAGTGAACCTTGGTATGTAATGGGGCCAAGTGGCGGTCACTATATACATATAAATGTTGCCACGCCTAATTTTTCTGCTCATCTATCTATCTGTAAAACATGTATATATCGCACACTAAATACAAAACAGTCACAACTCAAAATTTTTAAATTTCTAGGTAAAGCAACAAAACAATTTTATTTTTGAAGGAACTATACAAAGCAATGAGACAAGACTTCATTAAACTAGTTGGAAAGATACGCTACGCTACGAATAGTTTTACATTAAAAAATAAAAATTTGTAAATTTTGAGTTGTGACTGTTTTGTATTTAGTGTGCGATATGTATGCTAAGGGTTCTCACGAAAAAAAGTTGTTCAGGTCGGATCCTCAAAATAAAGCTTGGTTCATGTTATGATGATTCCTCTCGCTTTGAAAAACTTCCCTCCTGGTCTAATGGTCGCGCATGGAAGTAGAAATGTCGGACCGCGCGTTCCACCGAATTCCTAACGTCTTCACGTTGCTCACGTCTTCCAGTTCGATAAAATCTTCATGCAGCCGATGACTTCTAGGAATCCCTCGGAGTAATTTTTCAGAGTTGGAGGTCCATTTTCGTAGGGCAAAACCTGCTGATTCCGCTGCTTTTTCAATCTCCGTTCGAGCTTGAATCGCTGACTGCAAATCATGACCTTCCGCCAATGCGTCATCTACGTACATATGGTGACGCAGAACTTTAGACGCCAACGTTAAGCTGTTTTCTACATCGTCGGCTAGCTGCAAAAGTGTCCGAATTGCTAGAAATGGTGCACAATTCACTCCAAAAGTGACGGTTTTGAGCTGAAAATCTTTCAGCTGATCCCCTGTCGAGTCTCGAAAAATGATTCACTGGAATCGCTGATGCTCTTCACTCACTAGAATCTGGCGGTACATCTTTTCGATGTCACCATTAAAAACAAATTCGAAGAACCGCCACTTCAAAATAAGCAAAGTCAGATCACTTTGCAAGACGGGCCCTGCATGAAGAACATCGTTAAGGCTAACGCCATTTGATGTAGGGCTACACGCG
>OU612046.1:122099165-122107759 GCA_914767935.1 Coremacera marginata
AATGTGCTCGATGTTGTCTATGCTAAGGTTATGGACGTAATCGATATCGGGCCTTAATCCCTTACTCGTTACCTTTGTAAGGACTGCACGTAATGCTTGGAACTTACTGGTGATTTTACTGGAGAATGTCTTTTCTCCAATTTGTACCGTTTCATTATGAAGTTGTAGCAGGTAGGTTCCCTCCAATTTGATCGATGAGTTGTCTTTTTTGATGCTGCCGTTGAAGTTCGAAACAAATATTGTGTTGCCTCCAATTAGTTCAACGATTTCGCTACTTCTGGTAATGAAGTGACATTCGGCATGCCCACCTTTCAAGATTCGGGGCACACAAGAGTCCTCTGGTAGTTTTGTTACTGCTTTGGATTCGCACACCGAAGAATTTCCGATTGTTAAGCAGCTGCCAATCAAACCATAAGTTTCGAGTTGGTTGAGGAGCATTCTCTTGTGCTCAAGTTGGATTTGTCGACCATCGTGTACCGCTGCCCTCGCTGTCACCATGTGATACACTTCCGGCTTAACCTTCGGCATTGACACCACGTATAGCAGTAGGGTTCCGTTGCTATATACTGATGGTCGGCCATACTCCATGGCCTCGATGACGTTCTCATAGGGAAGAGTCTCTAATTCATTGATAATGTTATTGACTTCTCCGGCGTCGAGCAAATTGGTGTTCACGATGTCATTCTTTGCCATCTGGCATGCTCTAATAATTTCAGCGACTTGTTCCTTGAGGATGAGCACCTTAGATAACAGCACTTGGTGAAGAACTCCGACATCCCCCTCTCGACTAACGTTGTTCACTCGATTCACAACCTGGTTTATTTTCTCGGCTAATTCTCGAGACGCCTTGAACAGTTCTTGGTTTATTTTGTATTGTTGTTCGTTATTTTCGATTATGCCTTCTTGACTGTTTAGAACCATATTCCAATCAGTAGCATCCGGCGAACCAGCAAGCCATTTCCACGCGGAGCCTAGCCAGTCGATGTACCTTGATCGTCTTATCTTGGGATTCTTTAGTTCATTAAATTTCTCTCGTGTTTGTCTTAGGTGAAATGTCAGCAGCAGTCGCATTTCTTCATTCTTAACCGCATTGCTCACCAAACCCTCCGATTGTTGGATCATATTTTCATATTGTTGAAGATTGATCTGGTGTACTATGCTGAATGATCCACTGGTAATCCAGCTGTTACCCTCACGTATGGTAACCACAGGAGTTTGATACTTCATTATGCTTATCCCGTGAGTCGAAGCGGACAGCAACACCAGTAGCGGCCTAGAAATAAAATAAGCAGAGTCGCCACTCAAGGCATGTCTTATTAAATTGAAAGTATAACCTTTATACATTTGTGTTCCCCCTTTTTTATATATTTTATATATTTATATATTGTGCAAAAGTATGTATCGATAAATATCCGCTCTCTGGCGTATTTAAAAATCAAATGTAAAATAAAATAATCAAGCTTGGTACATGGCAAGGAGTCGAACCCTGATGCAAGCATCCACCACTTTTGCCAACATTACGGTCTGCTTTCATATATTATTTTCCTGTGATAGATTGACAATTTTCTTGGTAATTCATAAAAATTTCGATACATTCCCCAATTTTTCTTAGATTATATATATTCTTTAAATTCTTTAATGATTTCCTTCTTTTTTCTTTTTTTTGTTTGCGCATATTTTTGCGAATATTTTCTTATTAATTTTCATACGATTTATTTTCATCAGATTTTGATATTATTTTTTGCTTTGCATTTCCTTAACAATGCTTGGTCGCATAACGGCGATCATATTTCTTTTATGTACTTTTTTCAAGAACGTTTGCTTGTAATCTTGCATTCCAACAGTCGCGCTGTCTGTTGATATATTTTTTTTTTTTTTTTGACAAGTAATATGAAATGCATTTGAACAGATTATTTTCTGTCATATATTCTTTTTTGTAATATAAAATCCATTTGGACAGATAATGTTTATGTATTCTTTTGTTTTTTTTTTTTAGTATGAAGTGCATTTAGACAGACCATATTTATCTGTTATGTATTCTTTTGTTTTTTTGTGTAATATGAAGTGCTTTTGGAAGGTTAAGGCTATTTGCAGTGTAAGTGACTTATGGTGACATAAATTTTGATTTTACCCAGGAAGCATAGGTTTGATTATGATCTTCGTTTCGGTGAAAGATTTTTAATATGAGCTTTGTGTATTCTTCTGCCGCTAGCAGTTATTATCGTTACCCTGTTATCTCTCTCTACTACCTCCTTCTGATACAGAGGTCTATTTTTTCCTTTAATTCTTTTAATTGCTACGAAAACAATATCACCCTTGGAATATTTCCTAGCCGTAAATCTTTTCCGATTCGTTCGATTATTTCTAGCTTCCATGTTTTTCTTTATCATTCCTCTTAGATCGTGATTTATTTTTGAACGGATATTAACCAAGTTTTGGTAATTAACCCGCTGTGAGCGATTGAAAAATATATCTGTGGGTTTTCTTTTTGTTATAGAATGAATCGAGTTATTGTATCTGTCCACAGATATATATATTAATTCTTTCACCTTAAGGGAAGGATATTCAGGTTTAAGGCAACGAAATATTTCCAGCACCGTAGAATGTAACCTTTCCACCTGTCCATTTACCTCACTTCGACCCGTCGGTGTCAGATAGAGCTTAACTCCCAAGGATTTAATAAAATTAGTGACTATTGGGCTTAAGAAGCTCTTTTCATTATCTGTGACCAGAATTTGAGGGACTGTAAAGTAGTGTAAAACTTTTATTAACTTGTTTCTAATCTGAATAACTGATCTATCTTTCAAATGGAAAAGTTTAGCAAATTTGGAGAATTTGTCAATTATAGACATAAATATTTCGTTTTGAATCTCCATAATGTCCATAATGTCCATATGGAGTATCTCACAAGGGTATCTAGGATTGGGCGTAGGTTGGAGTTCTGGTACGATTGGATGCCTGTCGTATTTATTTGCGTTGCATATTTCACACGACGCCACGTATCTTCTTATGATGGCCGACATCGCAGGGAAATAATAGTTTTCTAAGATTTGTTCTCTATTTTCCCTATCATTCCTGTGCGCTCTTCTGTGTTCGTTTTCTACAATAATGAACCGTCGTTCTTCATTCGCCACATCCTCAACTATTCTTTGTGATACTCTGATTTTGTACCTAGAAAAGTTCGCTAAGTAGATATCCTGCAATAAGCCTAAATATTTTTCCTGAATTTTTATTCCATTTATAACGTTGGGATTTAGTCTTGCTTTTAAGTTTTCGGTAATCGTTGCTCTATCTATAGTTTTTAACTTAATGTAATGCCTTTCATAGCCTGGATGTGGTTGTTCAGTTATAATCACATCTTGGTTACCTTCTCTGAAAATTAACTGATTCCTAAATACGTTCAGGGGCGCTTCTACATGGGGTATTAGATCTGAATTGTCTTGTTCGGCACTGTGCATGGTTGCTGCAGAGGACTCGGAAATTGAAGGATCTCGATGGCCCTCACTAGCTGTTACTGTTGAAGATGAACTCCCACCATCCTCGCTCGCTGTTTCTGTGTTCGATTCATCGCTAATTCTACCTTGTCCTGGGTTAACTGAAGTTGACGCAGTCAGGTGATTAATCTCTGTTTTTAATCTAGAGAGAGCATCTGCCACGAAGTTAGATTTACCCGGTCGATAAATCAACTCGTGATCATACTCTTCAATGCGAGCTTTCCAGCGCTTGAGTTTCGCATTATAATTTCTTGCGCTCAAGGCGAAAGTTAGCGGCTGATGGTCAGTAAAAATCTTCACCTTTTTTGCTCCGTACAGGTAGTTCCTTAAGCTATCGAGAGCCCAGACTATGGCTAGCAGTTCTTTTTCACTAGTAGCATAATTTTCTTCCGTTTTGTTCAAAGAACGTGAGACATAGGCTATAGGTTTGTCTTTGCCCAATTCTCCTTGAGAAAGGACTCCCCCAATCGCATAATTAGATGCGTCTGTCGTTAAGTTAAAAGGAATGGTGAAATCTGGAAAAGCTAATACTTCAGAAGAGGTTAATAGGAATTTCAAATTACAGAATGCTTGCAGTTCTTCGTCATTGAGTGTTATTTTAACGCGTTTTGATTCGCTCGCCTTCACTTTTGAGTGTTCGCCCCTAGTCAGGTTTGTCAATGGCTTGGCAACTTTAGCGTAATCACGAATGAAACGACGATAATATGATGTTAGCCCCAAGAAACTTTTCAAGTCTTTTAATGTCTCAGGCGGGGAAATCCTTTGGATAGCCGTTACCTTTCCCTTGTCTGCTTTAATTCCCTCTGCCGAGACTACATACCCTAAGAATTCCACCTCTTTCCTCATGAAGTGTGTTTTTTCCAGGTTAACTTTTAAGTTAGCATTATCTAAACAAGCAAATACTTCTTCGACGTTTTGATGGTGTTCATCCTCATCTTTCCCGAATACGATGATATCATCGATGTACACGAAACATCTTTTACCGATGTGTTCTTTTAAAACGTCATCGATCATCCTTTGAAATATTGCCGGCGCGTTCTTAAGTCCGAACGGCAACATTTCAAATTCGTATTTTCCGTTTAAGGTCGAAAATGCCGTCTTGGGTATGTCAGACTCTTTCATTCGAATTTGGTGGAAACCAGACGTGAGATCTAGGGTTGTGAAGAAGCGAGCATGGCCGAGACTAGCTAGTGTGGATGTTATATCCGGTATGGGGTAGGTATCAGACACGGTTACAGAATTGAGTCGCTTAAAATCTATTACCATACGATATCGCTTTTCTTCGGACGGACCACTTTTCTTGGGCACAACCCACACAGGAGAGTTGTAGGGACTTTTAGACGGACGGATTATTCCCACTTCTAGTAGTTCCTTTACCTGTCTATCTACTTCTTCTCTCATGGCTACCGGGTACGGGTAACTTTTCGAGTATATAGGTTCATCCGTCGTCGTCCTGATTTCTGCTTTAATTGAGGTATGAACTCTCTCACCCGTTTCCAATGGACCGAACAAATTTCTATACTTTTCGATTAGATTGTAAATTTTCTTCTTAGCTGACTCGGAAATTCCTTCACCAATTGTTAGATTAATTTGTTTAGAAAATCTAACCCTTAGCGGGATACTTACTCCAGGTTTAATAATCAATATATTCTTCTTCCTATCTATAAGGGCCTCACACTCGCGCAAGGTATCGTCGCCTAAGATTCCATCAAAAGAATTAAGTCCAGGAAGAACATAAAATGTGACCAGGGTATTGTTACCACTTTTTTCAAAGAATCTTCCAACGATTTTCCTATCTATTTCTACGTCGCCTGCAGCACAATGAACGATGAATGGGGATTTTAAGATAATGGGACTTATGGCTAAAGAAGGCTTTATAAAATTTTTGTTTGCTCCCGTATCAATAAGGAATGATAAAATGGAGCCTGATTTCGTAAGATACTCTAGGTAAGGTACGCCACTGAGGCATCCGTCATAAAATTTGAATGGTCAAAGTTTATGACTTCTTCCACGTCATTGCTGTCATTTTGAATTTCTTCTCCTTCTGCTACAGTCGTGAAAAGCTTTTGAGATTTGTTGGGGTAATTGTTATTGATAACTGTTCATATAGTTTACCTGTTTTGATTCAACCTCGGTCCTCTCAAAAGCTGGTCGGGAGGACCACGGCCGTGACTGAAAATTTCGATTCGAATTATAGTTCCTGTTTGCCTGGTGGTACTGTTCGCTTTGTGGCCTAACAAACGGTCGTTGCGGTAGGTGGTTAAATCTACGTGGAGGCAGAGCTGGTTTTTCATTCCAGCTGGGCATGTTATTAATTGGCACTGTGACCCTATTAGAGGAGTGGGTGTGGATAACGTTATTCCTTAATGTTAGGTTTTGCATCTCGAGGCAAGAAGAGTACGCCTCAGGCAAGGTACGCGGTTTCTGGATTATCAGCATTCGCGAGAGATCGCCATTTAGGCCACGAATGAAAACGTCCAGTGAGCGGTTCCTATATGTCTCGACAAGCGCACAAACCGTTTCTTGGGAGTACGCTTCAGTTTTCAGCTTGTTTATTATGAGGGAGAGCTGGTGATTAACTGATGCGTAGAATTCATCAATTTTTGAGGTTTTCTAGGTCAGTTGATTCAACTGATGTTCCAGAGTGCGTATGTCACGCTTGTCCGCATAGTGCAAGGTTAGCACCCTTTTTATCTCGCTCCAATTTTCTTCAAAGATGTTATAAGAGATTAGTGCTGAATCGGCACTTCCTCTTATTTTTTGTCGAATATGGAGTAGGATGGCCCTATATATGGGCTTATCGCGCACAATTTCGTAGTCTTTCAAAATGGTCTCAACACAATGAACCCATGACACATATCTCGTTGGATCCCCCTCAAAAGTCTGCAACTCTTTTACACTGTCAGGTAACCTGCTTATATCTCTAAGTTCGGCTTCATTTTGAGGACCTAAAAGCGGCATATGACCACTTTCCACTCCTTCGACTATCGGAACTAAACCTCGAGCTTCAAGGCTGGTTATTCGACCCTCAAGATTCTGTGGAGAACTTTTTTCTAACCTAGTGAGTCTCCCCTCGGCATTGCGCAGTTGATCTAGCGCAGCGTTAACTGCCCCCGTAAGATTGGTTACTGCTTGTTGTAATTCTTCCATATTTCACAGTATATAAAAATTGTGTATACAAAATATTTTATTTTATGATTCCAAACGATTCAACGATTTGACTAAGTACTATGCTTTCTGGGATTAAGTTTATTAAATCAAAAAATATGTAAATTGTCACTCACCAAGTTTCCATTTTATTTATGTCTGCTTACTGCGTTTTATATAACTTTGTAGATATGATAGGCGTATTTTGGGATTCTTTTTTATATTTTAATTCGGGTTATCGTTTGTTTGATTTTTTTATTTTAGCCACTCACTGCAATGTTTTTTTTTTTTTTTAATAAAAAATTTTTTATGTTTTTTTTTTATTTTTGCACACTTGCCCAACACTTCCGCACTGTTTTTATGGTTGTCCTTTGCGGATCTTATAATTTATTTAACCACTCCGGGTGGATCACTTGGTCCTTTTTGGAGACACGCGTTGATAATTGTGTGTTCCTACTAAGGAGCGATTTACACCACTTTTTCACTATAGCCTCCAAACTTATCTCTCCCTTGTGGGAAGTCGAGTTTTCTCTAAGACAATATGGAGCTATGCGTTACTTGGAATGGTCCCTGCTCGGGCGCCAGTTAAAGATTTATCCTTTGGTTTATATTAAAAAAATATTTTATTAACCACAACTACTCGTTGTGGCACCCAAATACAAATTGAATTTACAAATCAAAAAACCTAAATATAATATAACAATGATATCAATAAGCTTAAGCTAACAATATTTCTTATAATATACTCAATATAAAGCCAGCACGCTGACGTTGCATTTAATGCACGGCGCGTGCAATGAAATTGGAACTCCTCGCTGCTTCGCTGCTTGCTAGGCTGTTGAACTTGCTGACTGCTGACTCGAACCCCTGGACGGCGTTGACTTAATTGTTATTGTTATTGTTATTGTTATTGTTATTGTTGTTATTGTTATTGTTATTGTTATTGTTATTGTTATTGTTATTGTTATTGTTATTGTTATTGTTATTGTTATTATTATCATATTTTTTGTTATTGTTATTGTTATATTTATTGTTATTGTTATTGTTATTGTTATTGTTATTGTTATTGTTATTGTTATTGTTATTGTTATTGTTATTGTTATTGTTATTGTTATTGTTATTGTTATTGTTATTGTTATTGTTATTGTTATTGTTATTGTTATTGTTATTGTTATTGTTATTGTTATTGTTATTGTTATTGTTATTGTTATTGTTATTGTTATTGTTATTGTTATTGTTATTGTTATTGTTATTGTTATTGTTATTGTTATTGTTATTGTTATTGTTATTGTTATTGTTGTTATTGTTATTGTTATTGTTATTGTTATTGTTATTGTTATTGTTATTATTGTTATTGTTATTGTTATTGTTATTGTTATTGTTATTGTTATTGTTATTGTTATTGTTATTGTTATTGTTATTGTTATTGTTATTGTTATTGTTATTGTTATTGTTATTGTTATTGTTATTTTTATTGTTATTGTTATTGTTATTGTTAGTGTTATTGCTATTGCTATTGCTATTGTTATTGTTATTGTTATTGTTATTGTTATTGTTATTGTTATTGTTATTATTATCATATTTTTTGTTATTGTTATTGTTATAGTTATTGTTATTGTTATTGTTATTGTTATTGTTATTGTTATTGTTATTGTTATTGTTATTGTTATTGTTATTGTTATTGTTATTGTTATTGTTATTGTTATTGTTATTGTTATTGTTATTGTTATTGTTATTGTTATTGTTATTGTTATTGTTATTGTTATTGTTATTGTTATTGTTATTGTTATTGTTATTGTTATTGTTATTGTTATTGTTATTGTTATTGTTATTGTTATTGTTATTGTTATTGTTATTGTTATTGTTATTGTTATTGTTATTGTTATTGTTATTGTTGTTATTGTTATTGTTATTGTTATTGTTATTGTTATTGTTATTGTTGTTATTGTTATT